>JAWQFJ010001560.1:111442-126442 GCA_034096865.1 Theodoxus fluviatilis
GGTGGTGGTGTCGTCGGTGGTGGTGATGGTGGTGGTGGTGGTGGTGGTGGTGGTGGTGGTGATGGTGGTGGTGGTGGTGGTGGTGGTGATGGTGGTGATGGTGGTGGTGGTGGTGATGGTGGTGGTCGGGATGGTCATCGTCTTTGTCGTTGTGAAATGTGTGGTGGTGATGTTGAGGTGGTGATGGCGGTGTTGGTGATGGAGCGTGTGGCGGTGTTGCTCGTCGTTTCACTATCGTGATGTGATGGTGGAAGGTGTGATGGCAATGGTTCAAGTGAAAGATGTGGTGGTGATGGTGATAGTAGTGATGATGGTTGAGCTGCTAGCCGTGGCGGCTGCGAGACCTGAGATAAATTGAATATTTTGGGGACGCATCATAAAACTCAATTGTATTGCAAGGTTTGTATGCACAACCTCTGTCACCTGCAGTCCTCTGTCCATTCGTCTCCCAAGAACGGAACAAAGCGTCTCCTGGAGACAAAACAACTGTCACAGGAAGACGGTGGCCACTGGAGGAAGAGGAAGAGAGAAAAATGAGATCATCAGAACGCCGTCGACCCCCGGAAGATGGCCGACAGAGGCTAGACGGAAGCGCAGTCTAATCAGTCACGTGACCGTAGGCATGGCAACACACGTGACCTCATACGGCCTGGATGCCCAAACTTTACGACTCTGGCGGGACCATAAAATCTTTTACGACCTCCACCTCATTAGATGATGCTTCCATTTGGAGGGCGACTCCAGACAGTGCTTCTCCGCTCTGGCCCAGAGTTGGCCACGGGAAGACAAGGCTGGGGCCAGAAAATTCGCCAGACTTGCAGGCGAGACATCAAACTCGGTGAAAGGATACGTGGCCGATTCAATCAAACTCCTGGGTAGTATTGCCCGAAAGAAGCGTTATTGTCATTTAAATGTAATATTTAGGGGTGAGGAATTTCTGCAACGATCAACGGGCGTTTCTCTAGGATTTTCAGTCGCTTTAATCGAGATGCTTCAATGGCGGGTAGATGAATCTTGGATCTGACGTGATCAACGTTGATGACGTGAGCAGTGGAGTTGTGTCGAGTGAATGAGGTATGATGAACTTTGCGACGACAAACTGCACTAAGCCATGCGAAAGGAAGGATAGAATCAGACTGCGGTTTTATAGTCCTGAAAAAAGGTAGTTAAAGGTTCAAGTTAACCAGATTTGGCAGTCTCAGATTACAGCAGTGTCGTGTGTTACGCACGTGATAGTGAGTTTAAAGGTACTGCAGCCCCCGCCCCCCAACCCCCCCCCCCCCCCCCCAATCACTGGCGGAAGGTGAAAGTCTCCATGAAACGTTGCATAGCCGAACATTGGAGAGATGTTACCCTGTAACACTAATGAAGATCGCACTTAAGATGAGGAACTCGACGTGGAAACAAAATACTTTTAGCACTGGAAGTAGCATGAAAAGACAGATAACGTTAAGTGAGTAAAAGTAACATTATTTTACTTGCATGAGTTTAATGACTAATTTGTAAAATGCATACCTGTGAGTGAGTGTCAAGGACAATGGAGAAACGCATGATGGCAAGAGAGACCCCACATCGTAACCCTCTAGGTCAAGTCGGCTCCGTATTTGGCGCCAAGTCGACCACTCAAAGGTATTCATACTTTCATGCGCTTTTCAGTGTTATGCGTATTTTTACACTTGAGCCAGGATTTCTTAATTAACCAATGAAATCGACATCTACGTCACTGTTGTGTCAAAAAGCACAACGCCACGTTTCTCGGCCACGAGGCAGAATTAAAGATTGAGTGAACTCACCTGTCACGTCACGAGGGTATAAGGCTGCAATGTCTTTCAATTCATTTAAGACTTTCCGTCACCTTGTGTTGCTTGCTGTCGACATGGCAGCGAAAACAAGTCACATAGCGTGTTGCTGTTTCTTGCCGTAATTGCATAAACAACTTGCCCAAAATGTCCACGCGGGCACTTTTCCACAGGGTTTGAGGCAATGCTGATTGAACTGACTGTGTTATCCCTTTACGATGGTTTAGCCGAGCATACACAGCTTTCATTCAAAGTTTTTTTTTGAGAATAGAAAAGAACAAACAAATAAATTGTACTCAATCTGTATACAATTATCATAATCTTGTCAAACCCGGGAATCAATTATCGATGTATTTGAGAAGTATTTTAGTGTCTGAAAAATATAACACTGTTAATTGGAGTAACGCAACCTTTGCCCTCAGCTTTCACTTCATTCGTGGGAACATGCAACGAGTTCATTAAATCATCTGTCTTTTCTAACAATGGCACATTACAAAATTCGCAAGCATGAAATAATGTATGCACACATACCGTGACCATTATCGTACCTAAAAATGTTAGGTGAGAGTTACTTTGTCGAAAATGTTTTGCAATGTCTACTGCTACATATCTTGGAGATTGACAAAGAATTATGGTGGTCAGATCTGCATTTTGGGTGGTCTTGATATGTGAGGGGAGAAAAAGATTGAGCGATGTCTGTCATATAGAGAATTTGTTCAAGTTGAATTTTCCCCCCCAAATAGATTCGTGAGTGCATGGCATAAAGCTGTTGAGACCAACCTTTTCATGCTGGCTTCCGCGTGAGACAAACAAGTGTCTATGTTTATCGTTTGTAGCAATAAGAGATGACAATAGCTACCGATATGTCTTTTCGCAATGCAGTGTTCGTGGCTGCGAAGGAACGTACCGAGATTTAGACGCGCTTGCGAGAGCAACAATTGTTCACTTAAATTAAGACTTTTGGTCCTCAACGAGATGTAACTTAATTTCAACCACTACTATTTATAACCACATTTTTTGTTTTAGATAACACATAATTTAGTACGAAATCACAGATCTTACATTTCATTAATTCTTCCTACTCACATATCAATGTTCCTCCTCCTCTTCCTCTCCTCTCACCCACCCTTCCTTTTCTCTTTCCCGCCCTCTTTCACATTGTTTCGCTCGGTTTCTTTCTCCGCGTGCGCATGCTCACAGACACACGATCTAATGCACTTGGGCGCACGTGCACGCACTCGCACAGGGACACACGCACACAGACGTGTGAGTCACGTATTTGTTTTAAATGATGTGACCCCTCGTCATGAAACCTACGTCAGACAGTGTCCCAAACGCCTTCATGTCCTCCTTCTTCCTTGCATCAACCGGCCGTCTTGGCATCTGCGTGTTCCATGCGGTTCGATCAGGAGCAGGTGTCAGTGCAATTAGACGGGAAATAACGCAGGACCCCTTGGAAAGAATGAATTCTTCAACCGTGAGCGCCTTACGTGGAGAAATTGCAGCCCCATTGTTTTGACATCTTGTCGAAATTTCCATCACATTGATATGCAACACCGGCACGAAATGGAATATTTCCTTTGTCAGTGATCCGCGCTTCGCTCTCCTTCCCATGGGAATTGAATTTTTACGACTGCAGCACACGGATTAATTTTGTTTCCCTTGAATACTCTTTCGTTTCGTAGTGGCGATTAATCTATAAGACCCACGCGAATTGCTTCCCGTCCAATAGGGTCCTCGAGGGATCCTGTCCTACGCTGATAAACAATATTTCCGCCAAATAAGTTCGCTCGGCAATAACTGTGATTTTTATCCGACCCTTTGTCGCCGCTCCTTGTTCCCGGGTGAGAAGCAAGTGGGTCGTTTGCAAGATCCAATATCCACCTCACGCTGCGTCTCCATCCCTCCTTGTCCTTTGCAAACATTCCGCCCCTAATCCTCTTCCCCGCGGCTTAAGCGTCCTCATTTGCATGTATGCAGATTAATCGCGGCCATCTTGCCGACGACCGCAGTGTTTGTGGTAATTAGTCGAGTAATTGTGT
Source organism: Theodoxus fluviatilis (assembly GCA_034096865.1). NCBI lineage: Eukaryota > Metazoa > Mollusca > Gastropoda > Cycloneritida > Neritidae > Theodoxus > Theodoxus fluviatilis. The sequence goes on from JAWQFJ010001560.1 coordinate 115,284, forward strand.
CATGTCTCTGCCACCCCACAGCGTTTCCCACGAAGAATGGATCTCGGGGTGCCGTCTGCTGCAAATGTAGTGTGACTGGAGCGCGGCTGCAAAACCAGTGGGGTTTTTATTCAATCAGGGTGGATAGGCATTTAAGATGATCCGGCAGGGCGCGATTTACGGAGACTGCGTGCGACTTGACGGATGGAATATTCATGGAAAAGCAGTCTGAACCGGTGCAGTTGTGTCCCCACCGACCCTTCACCCTGGTCATCGGGTAAAAAGCTCTACGTCAAAGTAATCGGGGTGGCTTATTCATGGAAATTTACCTTTCAAAACCAGCAGACAGTGCGTGTAAACTAATTGAAAACACTACCTGCGCAAACAAGCCTGACTAATGAAAATATGTATGAGCTGCTGCTCTTCTTATTTGCATTGCATTTACTACCGTAGGCCTCGATTTGATAAACATGCAGATGAAACAGGTTATGTGACTTAATTGTTGTACCGGTGAATACGTGAGTGCAACCTTCTATGTCCTGTTTGAACTAGTTGCCTCTCCCTAAAAATGATCTTTAAGTTAGACACTTCCATTGACATTCCTTTTGCAGTACATGTTGTATTGAGAAAAACAGCAACCCATTACTGTATATGATTATTCACTGACATAGTTTCTTTGTCCCTGGGAAATGTCTCTGAAATCCTCTCACGTATGATAGCACTGCTTGGAACAGTTAAAATAGTTTCTGCTTTGAGACCTAAATTATCGACAAAATATACCAGTACCTTGCACCTTACTTGTAATTTCAGGTCATGTTCCAAAGGTGTTTTTTAAATCGTGGTCTGTCTAATCGGCGTTGCTAAGTCGTCTTCTCTTTCTTTTTTGTGGTCATGTTCATTTCACCGTTGTTTTTCTTATTCCTCCTTCCTCCCTCACAACAAACACACACACACGCACGCACGCACGCACACGCACATGCAGACACACGCACGCTCACGCACACACAAGCACACACACGCGCACACAAGCACACACACGCACACACACATACATTTTCGCCATTTCATTCTGTTGAGACAATCTTTGGTATTAATCAAATTCATTCTTGATCTTGCCTATTAAGAGGAAGTTCATTGCTCTGTTGCGATGGTGGATGAGGCGAACGTAGACATAGACGTTGGATTGCAGACTCGCATGCAACTCAAACCTTTCGTCACGAGACAACGTCACAGCAGGTTCCAGAGAAGACTGTCAGACAGGGATTCTTGTCGTCGCCCGAAGTGGGCCCTCTACATGGTCAGAAGCAAGGACGTTCACACCGATATGTGGTGGACACTCAACCAGAGGCCCATATTAGCTATCTGCACTGCGCTGGCCTCTCGAGGCACGCATGCTATGTCGGCAGTTCCCATCCAGCTGACGTGAAGAAGCAAATTTCCTCGGAATACGTCTGCTGCTTCAAATGATTTATACTTGAGATGTATGGAAAAGTTTGTTCCACGACAGATTGAGAAATTAATATCCGTGACAACACATTTATTATGTAAAGCTATGTCTCGCATTTGGAAGGACTCATTGGTTTATTTTTAGAAACTAGTTGCAGACGGTAATTATATATAAATAGTTGTATTTGACCGAGTTCAGTCATTTTTACTGCAACATTTTTATGCGCCACGATTTCAAGTACTTTAAAAAATTTCATTCTTGTATTGCTTGTCAGAACTGGGAGACTGATACCTTCAGCCAGTGGTATGATTTTCAAACGTGAAATACATGCGTGTAATGCACACGAATTGTCGCAAAATTAATTGACCTGGGCCCGTATTCACAACGGCGATTTATCGGCGATTTATTTTAACTCCGATTTATCTCTAAACTCAGACGATTCCAACTGCCTGTTCCGCTCTCCCTTGGCTGGAAACCAGTATATATAGCAAAGCGCAACATAGAATCCTCTGACGAGCGTCCCTTATCTAACCGATCAAGATAACGCGGGGCTAGGGGATAAATCGAGTGTTAAAAAGATAAATCGCCGTTGTGAATACGGGCCCAGTATTATATCTTTGCTAATTGCGACCACGATGGCAACACCAGTAACGCTCATGCATGATCAGTAGGAGTACAGACATTGCGGCAGGCTGCTGTGGAGATCGGTAGGAGTACAGACATTGCGGCAGGCTGCTGTGGAGATCAGTAGGAGTGCAGACATTGCGGCAGGATGCTGTGGAGATCAGTAGGAGTACAGACATGGCGGCAGGCTGCTGTGGAGATCAGTAGGAGTACCGACATTGCGGCAGGCTGCTGTGGAGATCAGTAGGAGTGCAGACATTGCGGCAGGCTGCTGTGGAGATCAGTAGGAGTACAGACATTACGGCAGGCTGCTGTGGAGATCAGTAGGAGTACCGACATTGCGGCAGGCTGCTGTGGAGATCAGTAGGAGTGCAGACATTGCGGCAGGATGCTGTGGAGATCGGTAGGAGTACAGACATTGCGGCAGGCTGCTGTGGAGATCAGTAGGAGTACACACATTGCGGCAGGCTGCTGTGGAGATCAGTAGGAGTACACACAGTGCGGCAGGCTGCTGTGGAGATCAGTAGGAGTACCGACATTGCGGCAGGCTGCTGTGGAGATCAGTAGGAGTACAGACATTGCGGCAGGCTGCTGTGGAGATCAGTAGGAGTACAGACATTGCGGCAGGCTGCTGTGGAGATCAGTAGGAGTACACACATTGCGGCAGGCTGCTGTGGAGATCAGTAGGAGTACAGACATTGCGGCAGGCTGCTGTGGAGATCAGTAGGAGTACAGACAGTGCGGCAGGCTGCTGTGGAGATCAGTAGGAGTACAGACATTGCGGCAGGCTGCTGTGGAGATCAGTAGGAGTACAGACATTGCGGCAGGCTGCTGTGGAGATCAGTAGGAGTACCGACATTGCGGCAGGCTGCTGTGGAGATCAGTAGGAGTACAGACATTGCGGCAGGCTGCTGTGGAGATCAGTAGGAGTACCGACATTGCGGCAGGCTGCTGTGGAGATCAGTAGGAGTACAGACATTGCGGCAGGCTGCTGTGGAGATCAGTAGGAGTGCAGACATTGCGGCAGGCTGCTGTGGAGATCAGTAGGAGTACACACAGTGCGGCAGGCTGCTGTGGAGATCAGTAGGAGTACAGACATTGCGGCAGGCTGCTGTGGAGATCAGTAGGAGTACACACAGTGCGGCAGGCTGCTGTGGAGATCAGTAGGAGTACAGACATTGCGGCAGGCTGCTGTGGAGATCAGTAGGAGTACACACAGTGCGGCAGGCTGCTGTGGAGATCAGTAGGAGTACACACATTGCGGCAGGCTGCTGTGGAGATCAGTAGGAGTACACACAGTGCGGCAGGCTGCTGTGGAGATCAGTAGGAGTACAGACATTGCGGCAGGCTGCTGTGGAGATCAGTAGGAGTACAGACATTGCGGCAGGCTGCTGTGGAGATCAGTAGGAGTACAGACATTGCGGCAGGCTGCTGTGGAGATCAGTAGGAGTACACACATTGCGGCAGGCTGCTGTGGAGATCAGTAGGAGTACAGACATTGCGGCAGGCTGCTGTGGAGATCAGTAGGAGTACAGACATTGCGGCAGGCTGCTGTGGAGATCAGTAGGAGTACCGACATTGCGGCAGGCTGCTGTGGAGATCAGTAGGAGTACAGACATTGCGGCAGGCTGCTGTGGAGATCAGTAGGAGTACAGACATTGCGGCAGGCTGCTGTGGAGATCAGTAGGAGTACACGACATTGCGGCAGGCTGCTGTGGAGATCAGTAGGAGTACAGACATTGCGGCAGGCTGCTGTGGAGATCAGTAGGAGTACACACATTGCGGCAGGCTGCTGTGGAGATCAGTAGGAGTACACACATTGCGGCAGGCTGCTGTGGAGATCAGTAGGAGTACACACATTGCGGCAGGCTGCTGTGGAGATCGGTAGGAGTACAGACATTGCGGCAGGCTGCTGTGGAGATCAGTAGGAGTACACACATTGCGGCAGGCTGCTGTGGAGATCAGTAGGAGTACACACATTGCGGCAGGCTGCTGTGGAGATCAGTAGGAGTACAGACATTGCGGCAGGCTGCTGTGGAGATCAGTAGGAGTACACACATGCGGCAGGCTGCTGTGGAGATCAGTAGGAGTACAGACATTGCGGCAGGCTGCTGTGGAGATCAGTAGGAGTACAGACATTGCGGCAGGCTGCTGTGGAGATCAGTAGGAGTACAGACATGGCGGCAGGCTGCTGTGGAGATCAGTAGGAGTACAGACATTGCGGCAGGCTGCTGTGGAGATCAGTAGGAGTACAGACATGGCGGCAGGCTGCTGTGGAGATCAGTAGGAGTACAGACATTGCGGCAGGCTGCTGTGGAGATCGGTAGGAGTACAGACATTGCGGCAGGCTGCTGTGGAGATCAGTAGGAGTACAGACATTGCGGCAGGCTGCTGTGGAGATCGGTAGGAGTACACACATTGCGGCAGGCTGCTGTGGAGATCGGTAGGAGTACCGACATTACGGCAGGCTGCTGTGGAGATCAGTAGGAGTACACTCATTGCGGCAGGCTGCTGTGGAGATCAGTAGGAGTACCGACATTGCGGCAGGCTGCTGTGGAGATCGGTAGGAGTACACACATTGCGGCAGGCTGCTGTGGAGATCAGTAGGAGTACCAACATTGCGACAGGATGCTGTGTAGATCAGTAGGAGTACCGACATTAGAGCAGGCTGCTGTGGAGGACCAGTGTCAGGAAAATATTTCATTTCGTAGTTTGTGATATTTCTCACAGCCGATTATGTCAGTTAGTCCACCTTGATGAAATTTGTATTGGCATTTATTGGCATTATGACTTATTTGCACGCTTACTATCTCTAGCGGCTCAAAGTTTTAATTAATTTCATTTTGTAACCGTATTGTTTCACAGTGTAAAACAGTTTCCTTTATTGTTTGAGGGAATAAAGCTGTTTCCCCCTTTATCTTAAAATTTACCTTTAATCTTTTTTTATCGTGTCTCGACACCTTACAGATGATTTTGTTTTTCTTTCAAGAAATATATTTATTTAGGAATCATTCCACCGAGTGTGAAGAGTTGTCCAGACCATAAGACGAGGCAAAGATATGTGACCATGCGGGACGAAACAAGACTAAAACCGCCGGAACATTTTTCAAGAAAACGCCTTGTAACTCTGCCTGGGAGCTATGTCCCGTATGCGCTTCTATAGTTTGATGCTGAAGAGAAATATTGGTCAGGTATGCTGTTAAAATGATGTTTTCTCTGGAAAATGTAGTAAAACTATGTGGTTGAACGATCTGATGTTGTCATTTTTGACACTTTTGCATGGTTTCTTCATGATCGATCATATGATTCAGCTTGCGGCAGATGCTACCGATGTGCATTTTGGAATTATGGTTTTGGACGCAGACTGCTGAAGCCTGCTGTCAGACGCCATACAGCTACGAGTTTAATTCATGTCATTTCATGTTTCATATCCTTACATTGCGATATGTATGCCATTTTTGCAGATACATCAACTCGTAAATTGTGTACATTGCTCGGAAGCAATGATATATATTTTTAATTGCTTAAAAATTGATTGCTAGGTATTATATGAATGAAGCTGCCAATGTTTTAGTGCTTGAAATGTTTCTTCCATAATCAGTTTGATAGTATACACGGTATTGTAGCATTTTTGGCAATGAAACATTATGTCTATGGGGAATACCAAGATCTGCGGCTTACAGTTTGCATATATTCTGCTATGATGATTTCCAAAACTCAAAGTGAATAAAGCAATCAGAAATGTATTTACAAAGGTACGAAAAGCTTACTTCTAAACATGTGTAGATTATTGTCACGATCACAGAAAAAGGAGAGATAAAATACAGTAGTGCAACGTAGTAAAGTGTTCTGTATGTTTAGCGTGACAGAGGGTAAACGAGCTTGCTACGGACGACAATAGGCTCTTTTTAAAATTCTAACACACAGAGCCGAAACTCTGCAAGGGACAGACATGGAATATGTGGGAAAACAGGGGGTAGCAGACACGATATGATTCAGAAGTAAGATTGTAGTTGCTTGTAGAGCAAAATCAGGGAACCTCTCTTATACTGAATGCTATATCAACATCATGAAGCTTTTCTTTCTAGGTTGTTGCAGCTGAAATATTTTTTCTGTATTGAGATCCAACACTCCCTTGGCGTAGAATGTTCCTGTCACAGTAGTCTCTTACCTTATATAGACGATAACGCGTCTTGGTTGAGAGTTGGATACTTCATTTAGAGGCTCTCTTCTTGCCGATGGTATGAGCGATCTTGTCCTCACTTCAAGGTTTTATTGCGAGGATTGAGTGGGTCCATCTCTGCGTACTGTTTAGTCACGTTTCAAAAGAGTTGACTATATAACTTTGCTAAGTAGTATCATGTTATGGCCACATAGGAAATACTCAACATGGTATTCAAAAAGGAAAGACTCTTTTAGATGTTTTGTGATGTATTTTGGGGGGTGTCATGGGTAGATAATGGTCCACGTCGTTTTGAAGTTCAGCTTGCATTTTCATATCAGAACTGCTAAACGTTGAAGACTTGAAGCTTTTTTCAAAGAGCACTTCCCCTGGGTGACGATGACTCTAAGAACAAATCCATAGTTTGAGTGTGGAAAGCTGTGTCACGTGGGAAAAGTGAAAAAAATTAGGCAAGATAACTTTCTAGAATACCCAATTTCTGGTTATCTTCGCACAGAAAGTATATTGGTTTTGCTTCAGTGGTTGTTGTCTTGGTCATTTGTGTTCGATGGTTTACGTCGAATGCCTCTGCTTCTTCTTCTAGTATTCCTGCTGCTTGCAATGCTTCTGACGCCTCCGTTGCTAAAGCCGCTCCTGCTTCTCCTCCAGTATGTTGGCTTTGTTGTTGTTCTTGTTACTGTCGCTGCTGTTGCAGATGCTGGTGTTGTTTTAGTTGTTATGGTGCAACTGCTGTAGTTTCTATTGGGTTTTCCTTCTCATCCTCTCTTTCCTCTTCTTTCTCGTCATAATCTTTCCCAATCCCTCTTTTCGTTCTTTCTTTCCTCTTCTTCCCTTGCTTTCTCCTTTACATTCCTTTTCTCCCAATCTTCATTTATCTATCCTTCGCTTCTTTCTTTCCTTCTCCTCCTCCTCCTCCTCGTCACCCCCTTCTTCTTTTTCTTCCTCCTCCTCCTCCTCCTCCTCCTCCTCCTCCTCCTCCTCCTCCTCCTCCTCCTCCTCCTCCTCCTCCTCCTCCTCCTCCTCCTCCTCCTCCTCCTCCTCCTCCTCCTCCTCCTCCTCTTCTTCTTCTTCTTCTTCTTCTTCTTCTTCTTCTTCTTCTTCTTCTTCTTCTTCTTCTTCTTCTTCCTCCTCCTCTTCTGCTGCTGCTGCTGCTGCTACTCCTACTTCTACTACTGTTGCTGCTGCTGCCACCGCTATTACTACTGTTGCTGCTGCTGCCACCGCTTTTACTACTGTTATAATAGTACTACACTACTACTTCTACCACTGCTAGCACTCATTCTCTTTCTCATCCTTCTCCCGCAATCAACCCTTTTTTCCCCCGTGCTCATGTTGCTGCCGCCTCAGCTGCGGCTACTGTGGCTGCCTTTGTCGTAACCCGCAACTTCAGCTTGCTCTGTTATTGTGAGACCCGACCTAGTATACGCAATTATCATTTTCTCACGTCATTTGGCAAGGTAATCGTACCTTACACAGTTCGTCGAGCTCGCTTACGACGCTGGTATCGCCGATACGACTGCTGATAGGGGAGATGACGACAGATACACTCCCCAAGAGCGCCTCCACACACAGATCATTGTCTCGCGGCGTGAAAGACATCGCAACGGTTCCAGCCCGCGCCTGGAAATTTACACCCGGGGCCTTGCCCTCCCATTGGTGCGGCTCCCTTTGAAGTGGGGGCACGGGAAAAGCGAGGCTTGTTGGGAACGCGAGGCGGGCGAAGAGAGACAGTGGAGGAACGGTGCTCACAACCCCATCGCGTCGTGCCGCAGGCTCGTTGCTCTGTTCCGCTCAATGAGAGCGGGTCTTGAAGTCCGCAGCCACCGCGAGACTTGGACCAGTAAATTTTCCCTGGCCGTCACGGCGCCCCTTTGATGCAGCGTCCTGCTTGATCCGCTGGCCACGTCACGCGTCACATGACTTTACTTTACTTATCCTCACTTCCTGCGCATGGCAGCGAGTCGCGGCAAAGACGTGGTCTGCGGCTGATGTGAAGCTGCCGTCCCGACATCGTTTGCAGCGGTCGAGGGTGTTTCAAACTTGGCGTGAAAAGTTGGGTGAGCTGTGCCAAGAGGAACTGGAGATAGTTTGCGCGTGTGAGAAATCATCGTAAAAGCTATGAATCCCCCCGATTCTTTTTTATCTTAAAGGCTGACCATTATTAACCCCTGCGTTGGCCCATGGTGCGGAATGCGTCGGTTTTTAGCGAGGACTTCTGAAGTTGTGACGGAATTAATCAGCAAAAATCTGAACAGAGTGTTTTGAGGTAAATTTTTATCACGTGCAAGAGGATTTTCTCTCTCTTTTTTTTTCTCAATAAAGTAATTTTGTCGTAATATTCCACTACATTGACGCACACACACCCTCCTCCCCCCTACCCACCCACTTTTCTTTTTGTGTAAATAATCATTACTTTAAGGTATTCTGTGTCGATAGGAGTACGTCAACACTGATTAGGTTGTGAAGAATGGAATGCTGTCTTGCATACCCTCTCGAAGGGAACGTTTCTGAATGCTGTGTCAGACAAAGGTTCGGCTAAAACTCTCGTTGCGAAATATTTTGTTTGTGAAGCCATTTATGAACTCACTGCTCATATCCATCATTCACGATTTTTTTTAATATGAGCCGATAATACTCTCTGTCATAATACGTATTTTGCTTTTCTCCCTTAATGATGCGATTTCTGTTTTAGTGCTCTAGCTGTCTAATGCATGTCCCGAAACTAAAGGTGTCTCATGTTCATTCCGGACTGTTTCATGGTACTCCGTAATTCAGAAATGCATTGTGTTAGGTACATCTTTTTATGAGTATAACAGGCGTGTGGAGCATAACTACTACTTTACTTCCATTGTAATAAATTCCGTTCTGGGAAGCGCGTATTGATAGCTTATTGCGTTTGGGGGTTACCACTGTCTCTGCTAGTTCAGTATTCCACCAGCAATTCTAACCTTCACCATTGCACTTCCAAGGACGAACCCATGATAACCTTCATTGCCAATAGTTCGCAGCTTCTGATCGACTGTAAAAGACGTCGATATCAAGTCAGACGGTAGGGCAAAAGGAAATATCATGTCTTCATTTTCCCACAATGTTATAAACTATTACGCAATCTTCAAGTGGTATGTAATCCCCAGCACCAAGCAAAAAGCCCGAGCTCTCTGAGGCACACTGTGCTGCACTTAGTTTTTTTATCAGTAGTTTCACTTCTCTACATGGGACCATTATGTGTGGAGATTGGAAAATGAAGAGAAAAGTACCGTATCATACGACTGTGCACAAGAGACCTGTGTGGAAATCCTACCGACACTGGCTTGCATCATTGTCCTTTTTTGTAGCTGGCATCTCATAATTCACGCGCTTCCTGACTGTTCCCAGAGGAGAGAAGCCAATCTGAAACAGATGACCCCAAAGCCAAGGCACCTAGGGGCAGGCAGTGTTCGTGTTACATACTAGTGGGGAAGTCCATTAAGGCTACATAATAGCTCCATTCCCCTGTGTGGCACGAGTTCACAAAAGCAGAAAATGTAATGCCCCCGTGCTGAGCGTATCATTTTCAATGAGCATATGGTCCTGAAGCGCCGCATTTAAAGTGATCATCTTTATTCGTGCAGTCAACCAAGTGTACGTGTGCGCATATTCATCGCCGGCAATTACCTGGAAATAATTTCCTCATTATAGGTGGTTGCCAATTGTTCTTAGTATAATGATATATTTCTACACATGAACGCACTCGTTCGATAGCGTTGTGAGTTTGCAGGCTCAATGAAGTGCGTCTGTCGAGGGGACGTTTTACTTTATTGATTCGTTCATAGCGAAAATCCTTCTTCTGCAGTGAATAGTGAAAAGGATCGAGAAACACAATACATAAAACACGAGGCAGGTTTGGGGGGGGGGGGGGGGAGGGGGGGGGGGGGAGTGGCGGATATGGAGGGAGAAGGGAGGGAGGGAGGAGGTGAGGGGAATGGCAGTGGGCGCGAACAGCAAGGCAGCCAAGAAAATGGAGGAATATAGAGAGGATGAAAAGCAAAGTACCGAAGAGAAAGAGAAACGTGTGCATGCAAAGAGCTTGCGTGCGTGCGTATGTGTATGCGTGTATGTGTGTGCACCCGCACGAGGATGCATAATTACGTACTCTTGTACTTTGCAAGAGCGGGATGCGCGATTGATGTATGTAATATTTATTGTAATATATCTATAATATGTTTACAGGTGTGTACAAGCTCTATGTTTTCTCTATAAGAGCATACGCTCACGTATATGTACTCGAGTGATTTGAATGCACGATATAGGGTGCAGTGAACAAAACCTGGGACGACATGTGTCTTCAGGGGGAAGAGATGAACTAAGGTAGGAAAAACAACATCGCAAAATACAAACATCCTGGCAAAAGTTGCCAATATAGCCTCTATCATCTGGATCAAAGTCTTCATCCACAGCTACAATTGGAAATCACACATTTGGTCCAGTGATGACTTCAGCAGTGATTACAGTTTTGTTTATGTTGTTCCTCCAAACTAGATGATGCTTAATAAGAAATGAGAGTCGATCGAAAGTGTGGACTATACATGAGGCGACTTAAAATAGTTGACCAAATCGCAGAAATGCTCGTTTTATTATCACGCATAGGTGTACTCGGCACCTAGAGGAATGCTTGCATTTTTTGCGTATTTTTATAAAAAATTGTGACGTTCCACTGCTTTCCACGATGATGTGAATTAACGTAATGAGTTGCAACTTTAATTAGGAAAAATTTTGTTTGAGCATTGATCGTCTGACAGCAATAATATTTTTCCCATATCTTTCACACAACGACCGCTCTGGACCTTCTATATATTCCAAAAGTAAAATTTAATTTATTTGAAATGTGCTTTGCTCACTTTATCAACCGCATGAGATAAGCATATAGTGATGAGCATTTTGGGGAAG
>JAWQFJ010001560.1:131442-133942 GCA_034096865.1 Theodoxus fluviatilis
AAAATGTATCCATTTATTTCTACGTAGTTTGTGTATCAAGGGATCAACTCAAGAATATTTTTTCGGAGGTGGAGTGGGATCAAGAACACATGTTATAGTGTGCTCCTTTAGTTTCCTAGGATAGCCAACTTACTTTTTTCAAAGGAAAATGGGACCTATAGGCAAGAAACAATATGGCACTTTCTCAAGCGTTTAAGATTTCCATATAAATCATTTTGGTCTTAAATGCCTATATATATTTTTTCCGACACCAAGCGATACGTGAAAACTTATACGGTAAACGTAATATACATTCAGTCGAATCCGTGGACGGCGCTTATGATTAATAATTTCGTACAGGTGTAGACACAGTATCATAAACGAGTCAAGTCTACGCCCCATTCCATTTCCTTTGAAAAGTCAGCCAGCAAACAGATACCTGTTCACTAATTTATTTCTTTCTCGCTCTAATCTTAATTTAGACATTGGATTAAGGATCGCTCCTCATGCAATGACAGGCACCAACAATTCTAACCCGCATCTCCACCTTCACGATTCTCAACGTTCGTCGCAGGGAAATGTAACGAATATCATAGCGGTATAATTAGATACTCATTACCAGTCTAAAACCCTCTGGTAATGCCTGACGGGTAGATTAGACACGGGGGACATTTATGATCTAAACAAAAGGTAATTGAACAGCGTTCAGATTTAATCATATGTGCCATTTCTTATGATATTAACGGATTTACAACTATGATTTAAATGAACGTTTGCAAATCCTATCTGCGTGCCAGTTTGTTTGATATGTAGTTCTTCCGTCCTACTGTCTATCTATATCCCTCCGTCAGTCGGTCTGTACTGTCAGTATTGCGTGTGTGTGTGTGTGTGTGTGTGTGTGTGTGTGTGTGTGTGTGTGTGTGTGTGTGTGTGTGTGTGTGTGTGTGCGGCGCGTGCGTGTGTCATTCTGTCAGTTTGTATGTCTGTCTGTCTGTCTGTCTGTCTACCTGCCTGCCTGTCTCCCCCACTTAGAAACCCACCCCCGTCTCTCCCTCCCCCTCTCTCCTTCTCCCTCTACCCTCTCTCTCTCTTTCTCTCTACCCCCTCCTCTCTCTTTCTCTCTCTCTCTCTCTCTCTCTCTCTCTCTCTCTCTCACTCCCTCTCCCTCCCTCTCTCCCTCCCTCCCTCTCTCTCTCTCTCTCTCTCTCTCTCTCTCTCTCTCTCTCTCCCTCCCTCCCTCCCTCCCTCCCCCCCTCTCTCTTTCTCTCTCTCTCTCTCTCTCTCTCTCTCTCTCTCTCTCTCTCTCCCTCTCTCTCTCCCCCCTCCCATCCGCCATAGTCGGTGTGTCTGTATGCTACCTGACTGTTCTGTAGCATGCAAGCGATGTGACGAGTGTCGTGAGTGTAAGGATCGCTGTCGGTTTTCACTGATAACATTTCTATTTCGCGACCTATTCATCGGATGCCAATAGTCCTCAAAATGCAGCAAGCGCACAGTCTTCACGTTAGCACGTTATGCTGGCGATAAAGTTCACTAATACACATGTTTCAGCTATGGCGCAGCTGGCAGTTGTCTCTCCCAGAATAAAACTTGTTTTGTTTATTTCCTCGCACCAATGGTCAATTCAAAACTCTTTATGCATTTTTGAAATGTTTACTCTCAATTATTTGTCTTCATCATTTATCCCTGCATCCACCCACTCAAGTCATACAGTTTGAAAATACAAAAGGTTCAGGTTTCACCTGTGAGTATTAGACGACCCTGCAGCTAATTTCGAAATATTACCGTGTGAATAGTCATGTATGCATGTAATCTGTTTCAAGTTGTCGTTGCTTGATGAGGTGTGTGTTCAAATCCGTTTGGGATAGCTATATTCTATTTAAAGAAAATGTTTTTAAAAAGGCAACAGCGTATATGTCGGAAGTATATGCAATAATGCATGAAAAACTGTTTATCAGACGCTTGTTAGCGCGCCTATTATTCGTAGTTAAAAATCGATATTGTATTTAATTATCATACTGAGCATGAGGCAAACATGTATCATTTTACCTTTCCTATGAGAACGCTTTCATCCTACTATCTGAAAAAGCAAAGCCATCAGCAATATCTCATACATGAAATACATTGACAGCACGGTCTCGAACCTGGCTGTGGATAATTTTGAGCACGCGCATTCATATTAACAAATCATAGAGGGACAGGTACACCGTGAAACTTCCATTTGTACGTGTATTCATCGCCGTCTGGTTGAGAATGGTTTTATTGGATGAAACACAAAGAGGTCTTCGGTGGCGTTGTTAATTCCGAAGCATTTGTAAATGGCAATGGATGAAACACTGTCTGAAATCTATTTGTAAATGAATGTTTGTTACCGAATGGATAATTTGTAAAAATGTAATTATTAAGTCTGTCCAGTGGGCGCATTTGGTTAAAAGTCAATGTATCTCTAGAACAATTAGACAATAATTTTCTGGAATTTTCCCTTAAGAACTTCTGTGAAATCATGTTGACGTATAGAGTG
>JAWQFJ010001560.1:141442-145502 GCA_034096865.1 Theodoxus fluviatilis
ATCTTTGAGATCTTATCTGAGAGAGAGATGCCTGCAGGATCAGAATCTCAGGAGGAGACCCTTTGAGTAGATTAAGATTGTACGTCGAACACTAGTTGATCTGCACGATATTACTACTGAGAGACGAAATCCGAGGTATGCGAATATGGAGAATCGGCTAGAGTTTGCTGGCAGTGAGAGATGAGAGACAAGAGAGTTTCGAAAACTGCTGTGGAAGAATTGAAGATTAAGCTGAATGAATAATGAACAAGACGGAGAAGATCTGAAAGAGGAGAGAGGAAGACCGGAAGAGACGATTGTTATGATGAGAAAGCGGACGGAGAAGAGATCGGTCGTTCTATAGCATCCCAAAAGATCATTACCACATTGAGAACGATGAGGGAGATGAAGCTCAACTGATTGGAATAGACTTGCCCGGTCGCGGAACTCCAACACCCACCCCAGCCGAAGCAACCGCTCGACTTTTACGGACTGTTGAGAAATGTCGATGGAAAGATGATAGCGATGAGAGAGAGTAGAGAGGAGGAGATGAGAGAGCCAAACGAACTGTTTGCATAACCAGAAGAGAGGAAGGGGGGGAGGGGGGGGGGGACATCAATCGAAAGAAAAAGAGGAAGCGATTGAGATGAGGGGGGGGCTCGGAAGGCAGCGCTTGAATCTGACCAAGGAGACGAGAGAGGACGGATTCGTTAGACTTTGTCGAGAAAGCACGACCGTAGAAGAGATATCATTTTGGCAAACCCCTCAGCACTAGATCCAATTTTTTTTGACTCTGTCGACTATCAGAGATCATGACAGATGGACACCCAGATACTGCAGGGCTGGACGGCTGAGGAGGGATATTGGAACGAAGATAAGGAGTATTGGGAGACGGGGGGAGAGGGAGAACGAGAGGATTGCAACAGGTGCATAGATCCCAGATGTAGAGAGAGGAAATTAGATGCCAGATTGATGCAGACACGGAGGATGGACGCATCTACGAGCGAAGTTTAGAGAGGACAGAATACGGATCATCATCCTGATAGAGTCGAGAGATAGCAAACGAGTAGAGGAGACAGGTGTAAAGAGGAGAGCCTGACATGAACAGCACGGAGAGAAGGAGAGAAGAGAGAACTGGCACGTGTCGAAGCGTTATCGTGGCGATGGAGAGAGACCTGAGACGTAGGTTTGGAGATCGTACGAACTCCCGACGAGCTAGGAGAGAGACGTAGGGATGCTGTCGATTAGGGACGTAGTTCAGAGGATATGCGGAGAGATATGACGAGATATTTTGGAGACGAGAATGAACTTAGTATGCAGAAGAGTGAGAGACGGGAGTTCATTTTGGAACTGGAACTAGGGATACGTTGGGGCCCGAGGCCTCGAGATAGTGTGAGAGAAATTGTGATGAAGAGTTCACCGATAGAAGACTAGAGAGAGACGAGACAAAGGGAGTCCCAGAAGAGATGACACGAGACATGAGAGTCCGAGACGACGAGATCTCGAATTGATCCGAGTAGAGAGAGTTTATTAGAGAAAGAGGAGAATAGAGCTAGAGGATGGCAGGAAGCTGCGAGATGAGTACGAATCACTAGTCTCGAGAGAGATATCGCCATAAGGCACTAGAGTATCTGACTCTGATGAGTGGCTGACGTGATGACGTAAGATTTGTAGAGAGTATTCTGGAATTCCCGATCCCGGTGAACGAGAATTAAGCCGAATCCGCAGGGTGGAAGAACAGAGTTAAAGAACGTCCGAAGGAGTGCTGAGAGAGTTATGAATGTTATGCGACGGGACGATAGGTGTCTGATTTGGAGTCCAGAGGATAGGCGAGGGATCGAGAGCGCCAATCAGTCCCCTTTCTGACGAACCAAATATGCATCATCTCGCTATGAGGATGGCTTGAGAGTGGGTCCGGATGAGTTCTGGCAAGTACGAATTGCAAGCACTCGGGACGATTATCTATGAAGAGATTCTAATGTTACACTAATGGAAGGGAACGAGAGGAGAGATAAGAGAGATCAAGCAGGAGAGATCAGAGAGTGCAGAGAGAGAGATTCGAGAGACGATGTAGGAGAGTACGTAGTTGGACCAAGGGTGATAAGCGCTAACGATGTATATAACGTGACCCATCGCAGGAGGAAGAAGATTAGGGGAGAGTTACGAGAGAAAATGAACCGAGAGAAAGACGAGAGACGTCGGAGAGGAGTAGTAATGCTGAGAGAAGTGGAGTTGGATTGGAGAGGCTGGAGAACGTAGAGAAGAGCGAGACGGCCGGAAGACAAACATGTCTCCGATGGAAAAGAGCGACGCTCAGGGATGCAAGAAGATGTCGTATGTGAGAGTAGGAAATGAACGGTGCTGAATGAGATGTATGACTTTAAATTTCGGGGAGAGAGATCGAGAAGGTCCGAGTGGGAGATAAGAGCAGAAGAGGAAGACAAACACCCTTGAGTTGGAGAATTGCTCCCCGCGATATAATGATGCTCCAATAAGATATAGGAGCTGAGCAGAAACAGGATAGAGGACTAACACTGATTCATGAAAGGTGGAAGATGATAACGAACACGATGCATTTGCCGAGACGATAATCGGACAGTATCGGATCAGTACGAGAACTCAGTACGTCGCAAGAAGCGAGGCATGAAGACTCGGCAGACCTGGAACTATGTTCCCGTTAATTACGAGACGGATCTTTGACTGAGGAAATGAGCAATTTGTCTACCGGTGGATATGGTACTGACAAGCAGAATGAATGAAAGAGTGGATTTCATTGTAACTGGATACGGTAAGAGAATCTTGGAGTATTGGAGGAGAGAACACGAAAATCGGGAGAGAACCGGAACGGGAGAGGAACCGGGCGATGTAGGATACGCGACGATGAAATAGAGAAGTAGTTTCAACACCAAACTGGTCTAGGAGGTATTCGGATATCCCGGCATCCTTGACGAGGAAGGTGAGAACCTGACGACCGAGCCGAGAAGACGCTACGAGCCGTTGCATCTAGAATGCATGAACCTGCAGATTCTGGGAATCTGTGGAGGTTGGAGAGAGAAGAGTTATGACGAGGACACAGTTATAGACAGAGATCAGTAGCCGAGAGAGATGATCGATTGGGTGAGCATAAGGGGAGGATGGAAGCGAGAGTCAATTCCGAGTTGAACCCGGGACACGTGATCTAGGGAAGGATTCGGACATACTGCTGAAATGTGGAACGTGACATACGAAGACGAAATGCTAGAAGGGATTGACGAAGAGAGATGAGGTGAGCAGAGTAAACGAGTCAGATAACTTTTCAAAGGGCGAGACCAGAGAGGATACTTCCCAGAGAACACGTCAGAGGGAGGGAAGCGAGCGACAGACAGGGGAGGGTAGAAGTGAGAGGCAAATGATTGTGACGAGTGTTTTACTTGAGTTCACGAGAAAGCAATTGGTGATGAAGTGTCACGGTAGTTATGATTATGTATTATCGCGCAGTAGAGTGATTGAGCGCATCGGATGGAGATAGAGAGACTTGCCCGATGTAGAGGAACACGTACGAAGAGAGAAGCACTAACAAAGAGGAAGGGACGACGAAAAGGATGGAGAAGTAGCCGAACCGAGAGTCTTGCAAAACCACGGTAAGGAATCAGGGGGGTTATGGACGGAAGAATAGGACAGAGAAGCAGGATGGCAACGTAGAGACGAATTGACGTGAATTCTCGAGAGGCGGGCATCGGAAGATACAGATTATGAAGGCAAGGACAGATTTGGGATAGAGTACGAGGATGCAAAGTGGCGTTGAACTCATTGAGGAACATGGTACCGACTCCCGCGAGTAAAGTTTAGCATGTAGAGCGACGTCACGTATGACGGAGTAGAAGAGAGACCGTGACGAGTGCTATAGATGACGGGAAACAACGATCGGAGATAGACATGAGCAGGAGATACCCTGAATCGAGTGAGCGGATTGACGAGAGGACGTATTTGAGATCTTAGAGCAGTCCAGAACAGGTATTATGAGACGATGAGACGCGGGACTGAAGTGTAGAGTGATTATGCGAGAAGCGACAAATAGGATGGAGAGGAGAGAGATCGAGAA
>JAWQFJ010001561.1:0-13964 GCA_034096865.1 Theodoxus fluviatilis
AAATAAAACTAGAGTGCGGGAGTCCGAGAAATAACACGATTGATGCTTCCGGCAGTCAGCAGCTCCCTGCTACGGGCGTCGCTAGCTTCCTACTGAATTCCCCCCTCCCCCGCCTCTTTCTAGGGCCTCTCGTACTAAGCGGATTCTCGCCTCTCTCTACCTCGCTTTCTCTCAGCGGGGACCCACATCATCTCCTCTCACGACACACACAGTCGAGGGAGGAAGGAAAAGCCGCCAAGAGAGCGGAAAAAAAGAACAAAAAAAAAAAAAAAAAAAAAAAAACAAAAAAAAAAAAAAAAAAAAAAAAAAAAAAAACATATAAAAAAGCCAACAACCGAGAGAGGGCAGGAAGGAGGAAGAGAACGTTTTGGAGGGAAAAAAAAAACCTTTGGATAGAGGGAAGGGGATGGGGCCGATTCTATTCGTTCTTCTGAACGGCGACTGAGAGGGCGAGGAGGCTAGTCCTTGGAGGGGGCGAGGGAGATGGGGGGGGGAGAGCGAGGGGGGCCTAGGCCGGGGAACACGAGAGGGCGGGAGGGGAGAGGAGCCGAGAGGGCCTAATGCTGGACCCTGAGCAGACCTTCCCCTGCGGCTCCTGTGGTCGGGCTTGCCGGTCCCGCATCGGCCTCTACAGCCACCAACGTGTCTGCAGGTGGACGTGGACAGCAGCGTCGACCCATCTTCGTTCGCGAAGCAACGCCATAGATGTGACTTTAGCGATGTGAAGCATGATTGGCAGTTATGTAAATGGAACTCTGACCTTTCGCCTCTCTGCTGTCCTCCTGTCTAAAGTTTCCCGCCAGAATGCAAGTTCCTTGATAAAGAAGAGGACGTCAGATTTGACCTCGCATTCGTCACTGATGACGTCAGACGCCTGGAGGAAGATTGAAGCTTTACATTGCCTCTCTAGGTACAAGCTGTAAAGCAAGTTCAGAGAAGCATTGGGAACATCAAAGACGTCAAACAGCCAAGTTCATGTCCAGTTCTGCACTGAGGAATGGAACGAAGGATTTTCAAATGGCCTTCAAGAGCAGATTTCCGTAAGCGCATTTACGTAAACCATTTCACAGAAAGATGAAAAGTTGCACCTTGAAAGCCATTACCAACATTTATTTGTATGCAGGGACTCTCTAGTTGTAAAGCACGGCACATGCAATCAGTGAATCACCGAATGGCAACTTTCCAAACGTACCGCTACTACTAGCCTACTAGTGAGCCCCCTAAAGGCGGTCTAAAGACTCAGTTCATGAACCAGGTTCATAGGGATGGGCAGATCAGAGGTGCGTTTCGCTTCCAGAGCTAAGATTGTATATGAGATGAGCGCTCACGGCGGGCGCCTGCATGGACAGGTCCAATCAGGAGAGAGCATTGGCAAGTGCATCTGACTGGCAAGTGATCTTGGTTGTTAATTCTCAGCGAATTCGCAGTGATTCATTCATAAAATGACAAAATAAGTTGACGGTTTGGGAAAAAAAACTCTTAAGAACGCAGACAATAAGATGTTGTGTCCCGCCAGTTTGTGTTTCCCGCCAGCTTGTGTTTCCCGCCAGTTTGTGTTTCCCGCCAGCTTGTGTTTCCCGCCAGTTTGTGTTTCCCGCCAGCTTGACTCACACCCCTCTCCTCAAACGAGTCCACTATTGTTGTCCGTTTATCCGTTGATAGAAAGAAGCCTTTCCATTATATTTAGTGTATTACAGTATTATGATATTTATTATAAGTAATTCATGAATCAATGTCATTCTAGTAACTTTTCCATCCGTGCATTTCTCCTAAATTTGACTCTTTTACACCCCTCTCCTCAGGATTCGATTTGTATGCGGCCCTCCATGGGAGCGCTTTCCGTCCCCACCCCCCTCTTCCTCCAATTTGCACGCCAATAGATAACAGCATTGTTTGAAACGACTACAGAGCATAGGGGTCGTGCATGTTCCGCGGGTCATGAGGGAAGTGATTCATCATCATGCTCAGATATAGAAGGGAGGTGTGTGTGTGTGTGTGTGTGTGTGTGTGTGTGTGTGTGTGTGTGTGTGGGAGAGAGAGAGAGAGAGAGAGAGAGAGAGAGAGAGAGAGAGAGAGAGAGAGAGAGAGAGAGAGAGAGAGAGAGAGAGAGAGAGAGAGAGAGAGAGAACAAAGGGAGTTGAGAACTTTCTAGCAAGTCCCTCGACTATTCACAATGGCTTCAAAATATGTAGGTCTACAAGTATTGCGATTCCTTACGACGCTGACAAACTGGATTCGGAGACTTGTGCACTTCATTTTACCGACTTCCAACTGCTGATTTGAATTTTGCTGACTTTGAATTGCTCTTGTGGTAGGTGCTTGCTGGTTGTTTTGGTGCCGAGTGGGGGCAAAAGATATGTTGTAGCGTTGGTAGGACGTACGTGGAGAGGACGAATTTGAGCCGGTTGATTTTTCCAACTCCTTTATTCTACTACTAAAACCATGCAATCGATGGCTGTACATTCGGGAGGAAAAGCAGTGTGATTCTCATTACACGTGAACGAGAGAGGCTAAACGGCTAGCACTGTCCGTACCCCACCACATTCTGACTTTGAATTGCCCACTTTGATTTGTCGACTATAAGAGTTAGACCTACCCTTACAACCTAGACAGCTATCATGTAAGGATTCACATACAAGGCAAACACTTTCAAAGCAGTTCGGCATGATCCTGTATATGAGGAGAGATACTTGCCCTTCACGTTGTAACCCTATGAACTTTGTTTACAGTCCCATGAGAGTGTAAATCAGAGGGTTCAGGGGGTTCTGCGGCCTGGTTGCTCATCAGGGGCCGTTTGCATGAGAAGGAAAGAAAATGCATCAGGCCGTTTGCATGAGAAGGAAGAAAAACGCATTGTGTGCGCATGCAAAGTCCTATTCAACTCGCAAGCAGTTTCCAATATTTCATGGAGATGAAATATAAATAAAGAGTCTCTTTCTTCATCATCAAACGCGTGCCTCTTTCGTGTTGATATAATTTTACGTTCTCGCTCCAGACTCTGCTCGCACTTTTCCCACCAAACTCGTTAAACCCTGGCATACGTCGACACACATATCCTCATTTGCAAAAATGAACCAATTTAATCTGAACAGTGTTTTCATAACAAAAACGCTATTTAAATGTATCGTTTTCATGGCATCAGATAAAACTAGCTTTGTATACAATGTCAACAGATGCTTCGGCGTGTAGGTGCGTCGACCTGCATTTCCATTTGTAAAATTTAGGAGCTTTCACGACCTATTAATGCATTTAACATACAGCTTTGATAAATTAATGCTGTTCACAGCTTACATTTTCTTTGAATAAACACAGATTTCTTCATCCTAGGGGTAGAACCACGGCACTGCGCCTCGCACATCGTCCATCCCCAAAGCATGCTCGCCCATATCCGCCTGTCAAAGACATGGTTTCAACAAGCGAGTAGAGGCTGAGGGGCTGACCGTGTATTCATGCAAGAGGGGAGAGCACTGGGGGGTGGGCTGGCAGAAACTGTTGTATATTCTAAACAAGTTTGAAGGGTTAGGAAGTTCCTGTAAATATTTTTTGTCTTTCTGCTTTGGCCCGTCGTAGACGTTTGAACCAAAGCTGGCTGCTACCTTGTGTCGATAGCATTGGTCAGGGCCGGATCTAGGGGGGGTGCTGGGGGTGCTCGAGCACCCCCCCCAAAAAAATAAAAAAAAAAAAAAAAAACCTCCGTGGCAGCCGGGAGTTGGGGGAAGGAGGGAGGGGGGGGGGGGGGTGGTTTGCACAAAAATGTTGATCTACTTCCCACCTCATCGGATATCGGCACACTTTGCTTGGTAGCAGAGACAGTATAGTTAGTAAAAAGCTTGGGAAGGAGGGGGGGGGGGGGGGGGGGGGGGGGGGGGGGGGGCTAAAAGATGCTGGGCCCAGATGCTGTACTACTCTCCACTTGGTATAAGCACACTCTACTTGGCAGCCAAGGTAGCTGGGGAGGGAGGGGGGGGGGGGTGCTGCTATAATTAAGATGCCTTCCTTTTGCTACTCGCACAGACAAATCAAACCCGGGCAGAGACAGGAAGAATCTGTGACCAAACAAAAACTCTTGGAAATGACCGCACTGCCAGATTGCACAGATTTGCACCATTTTTCTCCAAATTTTCCGGGGGGGCATGCCCCCGGACCCCCCTAGAGGGGCGTGCCTGCTTCGCAGGCACGCACTCGTGGCTTCGCCACTTCGATGAGAAGACCCTAAAACAATTTTAAGCACCCCCCCTCAAAAAACTTTGATCCGGCCCTGTTGGTTCAAACGTCTACGACGGGCCAAAGCAGAAAGACAAAAAATATTTACAGGAACTTCCCAACCCTTCAAACTTGTTTAGAATACATTTTCTTTGGATGGGTTTCTAGTATCCCAAAATACAGCGTTTTCGGAGCGAACCGTAGACAGCAATGGCAGCTTAACTCACCGTTACTAGGGCTGCACTCATGGGTTATGGCTGAAGTAGGTTTGTTTTACTACATGGTTACTTTGGCAGGTACTACAACTTCCAACTCGTGCATCCCTTAGTAGTGATTTGACTTCAAAAGTTGACACTTACTCACAAAGTAAGGCGTTACTTCCCTCTCATGCTTGCAATCCCAGAGAAGGAGTGCAGTGTTAGCTGCTTCCCTTATAATACCTGCATGCTAACCTATCCCTACTCCAAGGGGGGGGGGGGGGGGGGGGGACGGGGGAGGCGGGGGGGGGGGGGGGGGGGTAGGGTGGGGGGGGGTGGTGTGGTGTGGTGGTGAGTTCAAAGACGAAAGGCAGCTCAAAGACTACTCTCACTCAAGCCTCTCTCTGACTTAGGTAGAGAGCGCACTGTTCCACTTGCGTCGGACTGGGCACGATGACCTACTATGGCCAGGTTTAGAGAATGGGCACAATGACCTCTTCGTATGGTCATGTCCAGTTACCGAGTCACGACTGGGGCAAGCTCCGCAGACTCATCGCTGGCCAGCATGTGCTGAATTTAGCTCAGTCAGCGCTGACCGATCCTGCAGAACGAATTGTTTGCTGAGGGTGCTTCCAAAATGGCGGATAAAAAGACCTTGGCGTTGTCTCTTGTTGGTGATAATGATGGCGGGGAAGTCATGCAGCTTCTGTCTGCAGGAATTAAATCAAGAAATGCACTGCTACTGTACGCAGTCGGATTAGCTCCAGGCGGTGCACATGAAGATCGTGATCCATCTGCCCATGAGGAAGACAATTGTGAAGGAAAATTTTTCAAGATATTCTCATGCGCAATTTCAGGAACACTTCAGAATAAACAGGAACGTTTTCCAGGTAAATCGAGTTACCACCGGATCAGTATAGCATGTTATGTGTGGGTTACTGGAGCTTGTAGACGGTGGACTGGTAGAGTACAGCCCATCAATTCCACGTGTATGTTCTGGATCTGGATCTGGATCATGTAAGTTGCAGTAACCACTTCTGGTTGTCGTCACAACTTTAAAAAAAAAAGTGAAAGTGTTCAATGGGTGGGCGACAGCCCTGACAGTCTCGGCGCTGATGATGCTGCGCTGGCTGGTCGAGCTGGTTTGGCTGGCAAGTCTGTGTTCCACAGCCACAGTACGGACAAAGAAGGAGTTCCTGTACTGGTCTGTCGTGCTGGGAGGAATGACGTACCCTCGCGTGTTGTTTATAGCCTGTCATTCGATGATGTTGCTTTTGAACCCTCGTAGCCTTGTAGGGACAACTCTCAGTCCGTCGGCCACTGACAGCGGGAGTGAGAAACCTCTCTGGGGGCAGCGCCGGGATCAGGCCCTCCGCGATCTTGCTCAGTGTTGTGCAGTCTTTGTTTACAGTCAAGGAACTTGCCAAAATGTTCCCTCCTTTGTTCTAACCCCCTCCCCACACATCTTAGAGCAACCAGCCTCAATAACTTCCCCGATATAGTATTAGTAACTGAGTAGTGGAACAACCAGGTTTTTTTCTAGAATGTTCAACTCTCCTTTGTTCTAACCCCCTCCCCACACATCTTAGAGCAACCAGCCTCAATAACTTCCCCGATATAGTAACTGAGTAGTGGAACAACCAGGTTTTCTTCTAGAATGTTCAACTCTCCTTTGTTCTCATGAAATGCCTTGGCATTGGCCGAAGCATTGATCACGCATCCCAGTCGAGAATATACTTTTAAATCGTAAATACCGCCCAGCATTCAGCCTTGCTTATACCCCTCTCTCATACCCCTCTCTCATATTGATAGCTCGTTCACTCTCCCTCCCAGCTCCCCCCTCTCCCCTGACCTCTGGCCCCTGTGGTCGGAGAGTCGGAGCGTTAGGAGGCGGAAGATCTGACGAGCTGGACGACAGCTAGCGAACTTCTGCCTTCCCCCCATTCAGCGGGGCTGAGACTAGTGGATATAGTCTCAGCAAGAGGTTGGTCACGTGATAGCCTTAATTCTTCCATAACATGCATACCACCATTCTGGACACAGAGTCTCAGCCACGCTAAATGGCATACCAGATCGTTGACTGTATTCCTCCGCTTGTTGTGATACAAGCGGATACTGGCAGCCATCTTGTCGTCAATTCATTTTCTAAACATCGATTTCCCATAAATGTAAAACTTGTATGCGGTAAAATTCGAATCACAAGAGTGTAATATTGTGAACTCTACTAATTATAAGGACTTTGTATACAACAGCAACAATTATACTTCATTGTGCGAGTAAGGCAACCAATCCCATCTGCATAATCATAATGATAATCTTTTGGACCGATAGTACGATACGCCCAGAAACCCGCTGAGTGCTTTTACTGATGAGGAATCATTAATTTAATGTATGCTTAGAAGGATTAAACTTAGAAAAACTGCTTCTGAGCTCTCCGATGATATCGAACTTCGGAATCCGACGGATTCCTACAGAAGAATTAGCCTTATAGCAACGGAATGTAGGTTAAATCACTTACCATCAGTCGATACACGAATGATCGAAGTGTGGACTCCATGCAGCAGCTCGTCAAACAGTGTGAAGGTAGTTAGACCACAGGTTCCGGCCAGAAAGCATTTATTGGCGAGAGTATAACCATAGATTCACGTCACCAGCCCGGTGCCATAGGAATCTTTTTCGCTTGTTTACTAGTTCCAAAGATTGCGTATACACGTGTATACATGTACACAATCCCACGTGCTCAAGGCAGTTTGCAACCTTATAGACGACGTTCACGCTAAAAGTAGTTCTCAAATGATTTCCTGAAAATTTCATAGATTAGTTTTATTAGAACACCAAATTTGTGTTTATCTATCGGAATAAATAATTGGAGTGAAATAGAATCGTACCTTTTTACTCTCGATAGTCTTTTGATCATGTTGAATTTTGATTGGTAAAATCATTGGAATGTGAAGCCGAAGTCACGTGACCAACCTGTATCAGAGATAGTATATCTCTGTGTTCAGAATGCCTTCCCCCTTCCCAGGGACCCCTAGTGGACGAGGTCATAGAGTGATAAGCATCTAGGGCCAGGAATTCTCCAGTAGTGAATAAAGGGGTTTATACGGAAGCATCATTGGAACTGTTGTCTTGT
The DNA here is from genome assembly GCA_034096865.1 of Theodoxus fluviatilis. Taxonomy (NCBI): domain Eukaryota; kingdom Metazoa; phylum Mollusca; class Gastropoda; order Cycloneritida; family Neritidae; genus Theodoxus; species Theodoxus fluviatilis. Next base: position 7,534 of record JAWQFJ010001561.1, read on the forward strand.
TTGGGAAAGCCTAAGCGTCCCGCACGGGACGGGATCCACAAACAGTAGGTAGGTATTGCGGATTGAACAACACCGCTCTCTGCTTCTCTCCTCCCCAGTTTTTCATAACATGCACATTCAAAGACTGGTTTTGATAATTAGACGAGCTCTTGCATTGTCGCTGGTAGCTGACATCATTCCAGTGTTATTTAATAACTGTGGGGCTCCGTGGCCGAGTGGTTAGTGTTTCAACTTGTTGTTCACAAAATGGGCACATATTACTTTTTCTATCGCCATCTTATTTTGAACATAATTAGTTGGTAGTATTGTGTGTTAAACCTTGCATGGGAACTTTAGGGACTTTGTTAAATAGGGGCAAGCGTATGTTGCGACGTGTAGGGCTCTGTGGCCGAGTGGTTTCATAGCACTTGAAGTTGCTTGAGACTGGTGGGTGTGACGGTTAAAACTACGCGGTTCCTCGTGTTGCATCCTCGAGCAAGATGCTTAGCTTACGTTGTTTTTCCCAGCCAGGAGTAAATCGGGTACCTGTGAGGGCACGAATGGCTCCTGCAGTGCGATTAACCCTTGCATGCGACCATGAACCATTATGGGGTTGGAATACACCTCAGGGAGTGGAGTTGACGCTGACACCAGTGTTTGTGCAATCTGTCTGTCACTGTGTTTGTGCAATCTGTCTGTCACTGTGTTCGTGCAATCTGTCTGTCACCGTGTTTGTACAATCTGTCTGTCACCGTGTTTGTGCAATCTGTCTGTCACTGTGTTTGTGCAATCTGTCTGTAACTGTGTTTGTGCAATCTGTCTGTCACTGTGTTTGTGCAATCTGTCTGTCACTGTGTTTGTGCAATCTGTCTGTCACTGTGTTTGTGCAATCTCTCACTGTGTTTGTGCAATCTGTCTGTCACTGTGTTTGTGCAATCTGTCTGTCGCCGTGTTTGACGTCAGATGCGAGGGACGCATTGGTTATGTGGCCCAGTGATCAGGGGGTAAAGTGTAAAGCGATTGACATAGGTAATAAGTCGCTAGATAATAACCATACATACATATATAAATGTAGTATTTGCTGCTTTGTTTGCGATATTAAAGATGTTGGCGTGTTGCTAATGTCGATCCAAGGTTTCAATAACGCTTGGACTGGCCTGGCATCTGTCCACACATCAAACGTCGTATTAAGTTACCACCGACCCTATTTATCGCCAGTTTTGAATCGAATTCGTGACGAGTGATTGGTATCTATATTTTTATTTTGAATTCCACAGGGTGGGCTTATCGAAGAAGCATGGATGCACTTTGAGAAGACAATGATTTCTTATCATTTCAAACCTGAAGCGTGCTTGTACTGATCTAGCTGGGTTTCACATACGCACGCATAACGTTAATGGAAGGCGGTAGGACGACAAGTTCTGAGAAAATGGCTCACCCACCTTGTTTCTGTTTCTAAGTAGGTTCTTTCGTGTGGCAGCCACTGTGTGTGTGGCAGCAGGGAACTTGAAGGTTGGAGTTGTGGCTTCATCGTGGCAGAGATTGGACCTCGCATAAACCTGAAGTGTGCTCTCTCGGCGCTTTTAATTGCTTCGTTTCTCGTTGTTCCACTCTACTGGCCTTGACAGAAAGTCCGGGTGGCGGTCTGGTAATGGCTTACGCTGCTATTAAGAAATCTAAACATTGTACTGAAGGTGAACTCAGAAACGCAAACGGACAAGAATAGTTATTAAAAAAAACCCGAGCAAATCATTTTCGTTCAAATGTTTTATTGGGACTATTTAAGAAAAATTCTTCATGAACTCAGCAAGGAGATAAGAAGAATAAATGTTTCATGACTTGTAAAAGGCAACCCTCACGCACGCACATTTATGCAAACGTAAGGTTTGATACACACTGAAGTCACGTAGAAAAGTGTCAAATCATAAATAACATAATGCAAATCGTCTCATCCGAAAGGAAGAGAAACGGCAGTTATACATCTGTCTAAACAGACGAGTAACTTGCACACAAATTAATGAATGAACACCCAAACAACGTAAAACACCCGATTGGCATACATACATGTATGAACGTCAAAAGCTTTACGTCAGTCATTTGCTTAGCATCAGTACTTTGTGTCAGAGAGAAGTAAACTGACACTGCCAAGTGTCACGACTCGAGAGTAAAATGTGTTTTTTAAAATAAGTTTATAGGGTGGGGCTTTGGTGGCTTTAACTGTTTGTCTGCCTGTTTAGTTCAGCGGTAGGTTTTGCATTGTTCTGCACGTGTTTTGCGTGAGGGGTTAGTTACATTTTTGGGAGTATTAATTAAGACTAGGTGTCCTGGGCACGTGCTGCACGGCTGTGCTGAAGTATCGCCGGGCTTGGCCGCTATTTCTCGTGCGTTTGGGTTACATTTCTCCAGTACCGTGATTAATTCAGTTGTTTCATGTCCGGTGTGTTTTCGTTCATTTTTCTCGTGCCGGCCTGGGGTTTTCCTATTTAGTTCAGTTAGCGTGGGGTCCCGGTCAGTTGTCACTTCGGATCGCAGGATCCTGGTGGGTAGGGTTGCGGTGGAGTTTGCGTTTTGGATTGTAGGAGTGAAGGGTTTGGGGTTTTGACGGTGCGGTGGAGTATTTGGTGATTGGTGAGGTAGGGTGAAGGTTTGGTGCTTTGTGATGGGAAAGTGAAGGTTTGATGAGTTGTGACGCGGAGGTGAAGTGTTTGTGACTGCGGAGGTGAAGTATTTTCCTTGGACTGTGGCGGTGAAGGATTTGGACTGTGAGGGGAAGGTGTTTGGTGATCTGGACTGAGGAGGGGAAGTGTTGTGACGTTTGGACTATGAAGGGAAGGGCTGGTGGTTTTGTGATGTGAAGGGTTTGTGATTTGTGCTGTGGAAGTGAAGAGTTGGTGATTTTTGGGCTGTGAAGGTGAAGGGTTGGACTTTGAGTGGTGGCTGTGATTTTGAGTTGCGGAGGTGGAAGGGGTTGTGATTTAGGTTATGGAGGTGTAGGGTTGTTGATTAGGCGGTGGAGATGTAGGGTTGCGAGTTGTATTGTGGATGGGAAGTCAGAGTGTGTAATTGGTTCTTGTGTTCCTATGTGTATTAAATCCTTTTGTTATTCGTTTACCTATGCTTTCGTGTTCTATCTCGTGTACGTCTTTCCCCAAGTAGCCCAGGGGTAGGGAGTGATTTCCAGTTTACAGATCAAGAGTGTGAGTACCAGCCATCACCACCAACCAGCTCTTGACACCAAGACACACGCATCTGTGGGGCAGGGACAGCATGGTTGGACACGTGACAGGAAAAAAAACAACAACAAATGGGAGCCTGAGCTTTCAAACGCCTGGGGCATTCACCTCTCCTGTACCAGACCTTATGCAACGGTGTGCGAGTGCGCGCGTAAGTGTATGTGTGCATGTGCATAGGCATGCCCGCATTTGCACATGCACACGTGAGTATGTATGCACTGGGGGGTGTGGGGGTGAGGTGCGTTCGTGCGTGCGTCTGTATGTAGGTATGTGTACGCGTGTGTGTGTTTGTATGTGTGTGTGCACGTGTGTGTGTGTGTGTTGTTTGACAAATTTCAGCCGGCGATGGGTTTGTCTAATCAATAATGGAAACGAAGATCGAACTTCATCGTGTGTTACACTGCTGCGGCGTTTGCAAATGTAATGTGATCCCAGCCAGTCACTTTAGGCACACGCGGTCTTCTCTTATCCTATTCCCTTTTTCCTTTCAGTTGAGGCGGGTTTCTCAGGACTGGGATTCGCCAGCAAAGTTAGTGAAAGGCAATCCAAATGAGGCGCGTTCCGTTTCGAAGGGTGTTCAGACCATTCTTCCGTGGCGAGTACACATTTCCTCGGCTTAGGTAAAACTGCAGAATCGCTCGGTCGATGGGCGAGTAAAATTTTTTTAAAAATAAAAATGCACTCCGATGTTCTTTCTACCTGCCACGCATCTATCACGTGATAAGTCAAGGCGTGTTTCAGCGAGAATCTTATTGTCCCGTCCACTCAGTCTTAATTAATATTAATGAATCTGGCGCCTGTCTATGGACGTTTTCCAGCGCCTCAGCTGGATGCCTCTGACCAACTTTGCATTCGTATCCAAGTCCTGAGAAACCCAACTCTGCCCTTATCTCCACATGATCCATCAAATTTAATCCATTGTCCCATTTCTCACGAGGATGTGCCTAGCATCCACACCATCTTGATGCAGGCACAGTTAAGATGGGCAGGTCGTGAGCTTGCATGCAAGACTGTCATAAAGCCTCTTTTACAGCCAACCACAGCAGGGCAAACGCTCCCAGGGAGGCCAAAGAAAGCCCTTCAAGAAGTCCTGGACATTTTCCCTGATGACCTTTTGCATCGACCAGAATACCTCAAAGGAGACTGCTGGTACAAAGTTTCCTGATGCTCCTCCATCTACCAGGGCTCTCTGATACTCGAGGTCAACAGAACCGCCAAAGCTCGGTAAACAGGGCAAGCGAGGAAAACCTGAGCCAGCAACCCACAGCCGACAGTACTATTTCCTGCCCTCACTGTCCGAGAACCTTCCAAGCGCAGATTGGCCTCGTCAGCCATCTGCACACCTATACACCTTCTGCATCCCCTCAATCCCCGGATGACTGAATCGTCATTGAAGCCGACGGACAAGGAAGAAGTATATGTGTGTGTGCGTGTGTGTGTGTGTGTGTGTGTGTGTGTGTCTGTGTGTGTGTGTGTATGTGTGTGTTTGTGTGCGTGCATGCGTGCGTGCGCGCGCGCGTGTACGAGTATTTCTGTGTATCCATTCTAAACTTTCAATTACATTAACGGCTTGTGACGTAGTTAACTGAACACCACTGGAAAAAGTATATGATCTGAGTTAAGGTTAGCAGAACATCTATTAAACTTAGTTAACCTGATGTGGCTGAGTGAAATGAACATGTGGAACAAATATCCAGTCTTTGAGGCATGATCGTCGGGATGGAGATTGAGTCAACGAGACAGTTTAAATGAAACATCTGATATGAAAGCATATAATCTATAGCAGTATGAGGCATGGTTAATTGATATCAATGAACTGAAAACTATGCTGACAGGAATATGGGCAAAAGACCCCTGCAAGGTGCTATCATTTACACTTTATCGGCACACCGAGGTCAACCACAGCACAGCAACAAAGGTTCAGTGTACCACGCCTAACTAGTGGAACAGCGACAGCAAAGATCATACATGAACATCTACATTTATCAGTGATAGCGACCTAGAATCAGGATATCATCCGCCGTTCTCAGGTTTCCTTATAATGCAACTGAACCACTTGTAAAATAGAAACATACAAGTCCAACTTATCCTTAATCAAAATATCAAGAGGTCATGACTTTGCTTACAAATATGTTCATTCACAGGGCGAACACGAAGTCCAGGCGGGGAAGGCACAGGCAGAATTGAGCGTGTTCAGTCGAGACTGAAAACTTCAGCCATGCAGTCATCACAGAGAAAATGAGTATGAAGATGAGTTTTCCCACATAAGGTGCTGAGACAGAGAGAAGTTGGCACTGTTGAAAATATTAACTGAATATCTCTGCTGCAGTTGGGCACAACTTTGTATTCGGTTGGAAAACCATAGTAGGCATAGATAGGAGATGTGGAAAAGGCAAAGGTGGGAGTTTGCATTCTCATGGGGGTCACATGATACACTGCATTCATCTGCGCTGCCTTTGTTTCTGTACAGTCGTGTGTTGGACCAGCCCAAGAGGTCAAGGCCACGGTTGGAGTTTGCTGCCACTTCCGGTGTGCTGCGTCACTTGAGACCCAGCTTGAACTTGATGCCGTCTGTCCACCTAGTCAGCTGGTTGCGTAGCTGCAAAGGTGAGGACAAGATACAAACTCGTCTGCAAGCATGGTACTGAGGCGTGAGTTACATGCAAGATATGAACTGCACGTCCTCTACTCAGAGTTAATTTGTTTCCGTCCATAAACGCAGAATGTCAAAGAAGTCGACCAAAAATCGTGTTTGCCACAAGGGTGTCACAAGCAACAACAAACGGTGGAACATATCCAGGTTGTTTTATTAATTCTTTCTGTTCCTGTCTGCGTGTGTGCCTGTCTGTGTGCCTGTCTGCTCCCCCCCTCCCCCCAACTCTCTCATTCAAACACACACGCAAGCGAGCATGCAAGCACGCACGCAAGCAATCACGCATGCAAAATACTCATACGAAAACACACCCGCACATACACATGCACACACGCACGCACACACACACACACACACACACACATGCACACATACACACATATGCACACATAAATGCACACACGCACGCACACCCGTACACATAGACACACAAACAGACACACACACATACACACACACATACACACACACACACACACACATATATATATATATATATATATATATATATATATATATATATATATATATAATATATATATATATATATATATATATATATATAT
>JAWQFJ010001562.1:0-32500 GCA_034096865.1 Theodoxus fluviatilis
CTATTCATTTCTCCAGGGTCGATACTTATCTGTTTCTTCTTCCTCCTTGTAATCATTCTCCCATCCTTTCATCCTTTGTCTTGCGTGCCAAATTTTCTTATCCACTGACAGTGGGACTTGGTCCTCTTTCGATGTTTGTACCTTCCGTGCACCTTATCTCCTCCTCGCACGCTTCTCCTCTGGACTTGTGTGGTTCTGGCTTCTTGTCCCCAAAAGTATTATTTCGCTGCTGACAATCTTCTTCACGCTTTCTTCCAGTTCCCTCTTTCACTTCCCTCAGGCCACTTCTCTCTCCTTCTCTCGTCTCTTCTCTCACTCTCTCGCCCCCCCCCCTCATCTCTCTCTCTCGAATACTCTCCCTCCCCTCTCTCTTCTCTCTCGCGCGCATCCCTCCTCTCATCAGCGAGGATCTCTCTCTCTCAGCGTCTCTCTCTCCTCTCGCTCGCTCGCTTCTCTCTCTCGTCCCTCCTTCTCGCCGAGTCTCCTCCTCCCATCGTCGTCGTAAACCTCTACTCTCTCTCTCTCTCTCTCCCTCTCTCGCTCTCTTTTCTCTCGCGTTCTCCTCTCTCCTCTCTCTCCCATCTCATCCTCTCTATCTATCTCTCTCTCTCTCTGTTACTCTCACTCTCACTATCTGTGTGTGTGTGTGTGTGTGGTGTGGTGGTGTGGGGTGTGTGTGTGTGTTGTGGATGTGTGGTGTGTGGTGTGTGTGTGTCGCGCTTGTGTGTGTGTGAACTGGGTGTGTCGCTGATGTGTGTGTTGTGTGTGTGTGTGTGTGTGTTTGTGTGTGTGTCCTGTGTGGGTGTGTCGCTCGCTCTCTCTCTCTCTCTCTCTCTCTCTCTCTCTCTCCGGCAGTGGTAATACCTTCTGTAGAATTACACACACACACACACACACACACACACACACACACACCAACACACACACACACCCACGTTCCCCGTGTTTCGAATATCCACGTCCCACTTTCTTTCTACATTATCAGGCAGGAAAAATCACTGTGTGTGTTTCGGGGGGGGGGAGCTTAAAAACCGTCCACGCCCACTGTCTAAAATGGTCCCTCCAACGTCTGTAAGATGTGTTTTCTTTTCTCTTGTTTTTCCTTGTCGTCCACTACTTATTGCATTATCGATGTCTTGATTTGGTGTCCTACAAATTCTACTTTTTGTATTTTTAGCCCTCACATGCGCACGCGCGCTCGTGCGTGTGTGTGTGTTTTTGTTTGTGCGTGCGTGCGTGTGTGTGTATTTACACGTGTGTATGTATGTGTGTGCGTGCGTGCGTGTGTGTATGTGCCTGTGTGCGTGCGCATGCGTGCGTGCGTGCATATGTGTTTGTGTGTGTGTGTGTGCTTGCATGTGTGTGCGTACGAGCATGTGTGTGTGTGTGTGTGTGTGTGTGTGTGTGTGTGTGTGTGTGTATAACTGTGTGTGTATGAGCGTGCATGTGCATGTGCACATGTATGTGTATGTGCTTGTGCACGTGTGTGTGTACATGTGCTCGTGTGTATGTATGTGTGTGCATCTGTATGTGTGTTTGTAAGTGCAAGTGTGTTCAAGAGTGTGTGTGTGTGTGTGTGTGTGTGTGTGTGTGTGTGTGTGTGTGTGTGTGTGTGTGTGTGCCTGTGCCTCTGTGTGTGTGTGCCTGTGTGAGCGTGCGCGCGCGCGCGCGTGTTTGTGTGTCTGTTTGTGTATGCAAGTGGACCAAATACATTTTTTTAATATCGAAGCATGCAGCGATTCCATATTTAGTGTACAAAATTGGCCATATTGTGACGTGAAGCCGTATGAGTGACGAGAACTCAATTGAGTTTTTATAAAACCAGTCTTTCTTTCTTCTCCCCCCCCCCTCCCCCCCCCGGGAAATGTCAATTCCAGATCCCTTTCCCTTTGTTGTCTGCCTTCGCCGTTTTTGTTTTAAGCTGCAGGTACATTTTTGTCAGCAGCCTGTCTCGTTGTTTTCCTTATGAAAGTGATCGAGCACAACAAAAAAACATTACATAATTGTCTTCTTTCTTTCTGGCATCGCAGTCTCGGGGGCCATCAGTGCGCCTTACGGAGGTACGTCATTGTAGGTGTGGCCTCTGCAGCGCCGGTGTCGCGGACTGGATGTGGTTGCGGACTAAATGTGGTACCTATTAATAGTCATGCGGGATTTCGTTGTGCGTTCGAATCGGCACTCAGAAATCGCTATTACTGTATTAGCCAATAGAATGAACCAAACTTCGTAGCGTCAGGCCTGGATAGCCGAAAATCCTGCTTTAATTAAATATACATTTCATGGAATAAAACGTGTGACTTTCTTGAGGATGGTTGCGCTCTCAATGTTCGCTAGACTAGTGTGACAATTTGTCTTGATGAACAACCGTGATCACTTTCACAGGTAGTGTTATGCCGAGTAATTCTAAAGGCTGAACACGTAACAACATACGACTCGAAACATCGTCCAAGTTAGCAAATCTCCATGTGTACCTGGAAAGATTTTTGGCCAGAGCCAGAGGGCTTCATCTATTACTTCACTGATTCCATAAAATTGTAAAATAAACACAACGGTCCAATATCTCAGTTTCACGGTACAGCTAGAGAGCGAGTGCACAAGGGTCGCATCTATAGTGCGCACAGTACCACTAAATTTGCATTTTGATGTAGTGGCAAACAACTTGAAAGCATACGTAAGCGTTTGGGAAAACAACATGCTTCCACTTCCAGGTTCGCGGATTCCGGGGATTCTGTGAATAATGCAGCCATATTTATAATATCGCAGTCAGCAGCGACCTACGAGCTCGTAACGGACAGAAAATCTGACACTACTCGTCCTAAAACGTTTCTTTCGTAATCTACTTATTTTTCATCCAGATATGACACTCTCCAAAGCGAATAGAAAAGTACGAAATTCTACTAAATGTGGGAAAAGAGCTAGGCGTAAGTAGAGTCGTTATCGTCTCCGTGATTGACGAAATCCCGCATGACTATTAATAGGTACCACATCTAGTCCGCAACCACATCTAGTCCGCGACACCGGCTGTGACTGTGGAGACCGATTCTCGAGTGGCAGTCCCCGCCGCACGCGCTGCAGATGTGTTGGGTCCACTGGGCTGTGGCAGTCGGTGCGGTGCACCTCCTCCTCTCTCTCCTTTCCGCAGCGAGTTGGCCTCTTGTCGCGTCATCTATCTCCATGCCCTTGCGGACGCACTGGCGCCGAGTTCTCCTATCTTCGGCCAGTGTCGCCCAGTCAGACGCACGGATGCTGCAGGTCTTCAGATCTCTGCTGCAGGCGTCCTTGATGCGGAGTCTGGGACGACCGGCCCTTTTTATGCTGCTGGCCAGCGGGCCAAACAGGATGTCCTTTGGCAGCCTGTCATCCTTCGTGCGCTGCAAGTATCCTTGTCAACGAACATATTTTTCTAACGATACTGAACGTTTCTATCAAAATAGTAAACATGATGAGTAGGCTGTACATGTCTAAGGTGAACATATATGAGGCACCTTTCCCTTTGTGTGACTGTATGAGTGTTGATTCAAAGTCTCTGATGTGCCCAAACAAAACATTTGCCAGGTTAGGAGCTCCCTCAGCCTGTCCATCACTTTCACTATTCATGTATAAATCACCAGCTCCTGGCAGCCCCATCTCCAGTAGACTCTCCTTCTGCAAGAGTGCAAAGTCAGCTCATCAGCCTCTACTCGCCTATTGAAACCCTGTCTTTTGACAGGCGGATTAAAGCGAGTAAGCTTTGGTGTTTGATTATGTGCGAGGACGCATGACCGTGGTTCAATCCCTGGGAAGAGGAAAAATTTGGATTATTAATATTTGGTCTCAAATTGAAGCTTTCTGCTGATACTAAATTCAATCTGGTATCTTGAGATATACAGGAGATATGAACGTTTAAGTATATATTAACACGAAACGTTAAAAATATAAATGTTGTTAAACTTCTGAAAATATATCAACTAAAAGCCCAGAAAAAGAGCTATCTGTTTAATTATGTACTTTTTAGGACAGTTCCGATTAAATGATCAAGATACGTTATGCATTATATATCTGTATCAGAGATTGAAAATAACTAAAAGTTAGTTTGCAAAAGATGGACCCTTACTGACGTATCTCTGCTGTTACGGAGAAAAGCTCAGTGCGACTTCTGGTTTCCTTTTGAGGTGCTCAGACACAAATACCCATTGTCACGTTAGAGACTTCATGAAAGCGTGCTGCTCAGTCGAGTATCCACAAAGCAACAATACACCAGAGAGCACTCCCAGGGCGCGAATCTCCGCCGAGGAAGGCAACATTTCTCTCCTATGGCCTGTAGAATCAATGCAGCGTGTTCTGCTAGCCAGGGCCGACGCTACGAGGTTTAGTTTATTTTAGCGCCTGCTAGCGGTCTCTGGGTGGGGACCGCATGCGCCGGCGGAATGAATAGTTTGACGCAATCAACTTCGCGATGCGCGATGAAACAATTATCTCTTTATGCTTCCAGTTCTAAGACGAGATAACAGATAAGCATTAAAAAATTTAATGAATTGTTCCTTGAGTAAAACCCTGACCTTGCGCCAAATTTCATCAGGCTACGTTTAGAAAAAAAATTAATTTATTTTGCCGAACTAGCGAACGAATTAACCGATGGAAAAGCAAAACCCTCTTGGCGGAGATGTTGTTGTTGTTGTTGTTGTTGTTGTTGCGTACCTGGGCTAAACACTCCCAGGATCACCCAAGTGGGTGAGATGATTGCGTGTGTGACTGTTTTAGAACATCACGCCATATAGGCAGCCACACTCCGTCTTCAGGGGTTTTGATCTCTGTCTCCAGAGAATGTCAGTTGTTGTGTTAGGAGCTTACCACGGCTGAAGATAATCCTCACATAACAGTACAACATAACAACATTTTGCTGTAGCCTTGGTTTTTGGCTGGAGTCAACAAATAACAACAGCCTTTGCCCCAGGCAACTTGGCGGAGATGATAGCGTGACCTGATCCGGCAAAACGTACGTAAAGTCGCTGGGGCGAAACGGCCAGAAAACATAAGTAAAGTCTGATCTAAATGTGTTGTCGAGTTGAGTTTTAGCTATTTCTAGCTTCTTGGACAATTTTTCTGGCGTCTCTAGGGGTTTCATTCACAGCTTTAGAGAAGTGCTCCCCTTTCCAAGTGAATATTTGACTCTCCCACGGCATCGTCACTCGTGCATATTACGTGAACTTGAAATCGCCCGTCTTTTCTAAGCTTGCTCAGACCACTTACATCTAATCCCGTTATGAAATAACTTTCAAAGCCGCATTTGATCCCCTTGTTGCTAAGGGCTTTTTGCTTGCACTGCTTCTCTGTCAAAATCAACGACCATTTTCTCGAAACGACCGTTTGCGGGTAGTCGACTGCAATTTGCAGTAACTTCATTTTGAATTATCCCATTTAAATCATTATTGCACCAATCTAAAAGTCTAGTTTAATAAATTTTCGTAATACACTATTATGGAACCTTCAAATCCGTCTTTATATGCCTTTTGTTGGAAAAGTTCACATATATTCTACATATTTACGGACATCTGTGCTTGCTACTTCTCGTAAGTAAAGAAAAAGTTTCGTAGTAGAAACAAAAAAAATCGACGGTGTCGTCTTTACAACTACAACCGGGGATATATGAGTCAAGCGAAGTAATGGGCTTTATCTAGCAATGCAGACCCGTGTTTTGCGTGATCCAATTCATCACTGCCATAACCAAAAAAGGTTCGGAACGCTGATGTCGTCTCCCATTACGTCCGCTAATTGGCGTAGCGTCTTTTCCCTTTGCCATTAGCAATGAGTCATGTCTGTGAGATCTAAATGAGTCAAACAGCAAACTAATTTGTCACTTTTTTCCCCAATTATTCAGTATTAATTTACACACAGTAAAGTCCACGACTGATAGATGAATGACACAACCATACATTTGAGTTAATTTTGAAAGCACAAAAGGATGAGGGGTGAGAAGATCTATCAGCCTTATTACACTGATGCATTTAGAAAAGTGAAAACAGAGAACACCCGATGTCAAACTTCGACAAAAAGTTCTTCCTTTGGATGTCACATTAGCGATACGATGTATGACTTTACACACTCCTGATGAGGTGTCGAGTTAACGTACTGTTGCATGAAGGTCTTTTATTTGTGTGCTTAGTAACAAACCGGTGGCCAACACGCCTGGTGGTGGCCAGCGCTCGAGACGAAGAAACAAAATTTATTTGTTCAAGAAAGAATACAATTTTAGTCGGAAGCTTTTGTCACGACGTATTTTTGGTACTGTTGTCAGTCCGACCCCGGTCACCCTCCCTTTGTGGGTATTATTGGTGGTGGTGGTGCTAGTGATGGTGGTGTTAGTGATGGTGGTGTTAGTGGTGTTAGAGGTGGTGGTGTTAGAGGTGGTGGCGGTGTTAGTGGTGGTGGTGGTGTTAGTGGTGGTGGTGGTGTTAGTGGTGGTGGTGGTGTTAGTGATGGTGGTGTTAGTGGTGGTGGTGTTAGTGATGGTGGTGTTAGTGTGGTGGTGTTAGTGATGGTGGTGTTAGTGTGGTGGTGTTAGTGTGGTGGTGGTGGTGTTAGAGGTGGTGGTGTTAGAGGTGGTGGTGTTAGAGGTGGTGGTGTTAGAGGTGGTGGTGTTAGTGGTGGTGTTAGTGGTGGTGGTGTTAGAAGTGGTGGTGTTAGTGGTGGTGGTGGTGGTTGTGTTAGTGGTGGTGGTGTTAGTGGTGGTGGTGTTAGTGGTGGTGTTAGAGGTGGTGGTGGTGGTGTTAGATGTGGTGATGGTGTTAGTGGTGGTGGTGTTAGTGGTGGTGGTGCTAGAGGTGGTGGTTGTGGGGCGGATGTTAGAGGTGGTGGTGGTGGTGGTGTTTTTGGTGATGATGGTGTTGGTGGTGGTCGTGTTAGAGGTGATGATGGTGGTGGTGTTAGAGGTGGTGGTGCTGATGATGTTAGAGGTGGTGGTAGTGGTGATGGTGTTAGAGGTAGTGGTAGTGGTGGTGTTAGAGAAGGTGGTGGTGGTGGTGGTAGAGGTGGTGGTGTCAGAGGTGGTGGTGGTTGTGTTAGAGATGGTGGTGGTGGTGATGGTGGTGGTAGTGGTGGTGTTAGTGGTGGTGGTGGTGTTAGAGGTGGTGGTGTCGGAGGTGGTGGTGGTGGTGTTAGAGGTGTTGATGTTGGTGTTAGTGGCGATGGGGCATTGCTAGGGGCAGTGGTCGCGTGCTTCGTTTATTACCCGTGAGAGCTTCGATGGGGAAGACTCAGGAATCATGAGAATGGTGAGAAGTCACTGGTGGAGGGAAGGGGCAATTTTCGGGGACAATGAGTCAAATGTTCAACACAGATGCTCACATTACGGCAAGGTTTTACCTAAAGATGAACTGTAATAATAGTAGAACTGTTACCATCAATAATCCGATAAATGTCTTCAGAACAAACTATGTCAGAAATACGTGGCTTAAACGTGAAAGCTAGCTACCATACAGCTTCAGCTGACATAGCAGGGATGTCTGAGCAGAGCTTGCTCATCAGAAATACGGCCGGTGCTGTCGCCATCTTGCCAGGATGGCGTTTCTCCTGTCTGCAGAAGGAACTTTGAAGATGGAGATTTGATTGGCCACTCGTGATGAATGACCCTTCACCTGTCGCTTGTAAGGGAGGTAAGCCAGTTTGAGGTTTACGACGGTGAAGAGACCGCTGTTTTACCCGTGTGAGAGCGGAAGTCGTGGTGCCCATGGTTCGACCACAAATCCCCGCAGAGAGCTTCAAAGCGTTCCCTCAGGCATGTGGATTGGCCCCATCTTGGCAGTCATGAACCATGATTCAGATTTTTATAGAACACCAAGGCCGTTGCCTCAAAATTTTCGTAAGTCAGAGGCCGAACGTGTCTGCCAGGCCGAAAGCACACATGCGTGATACGACAATGAGGGTCTTTGTTCGTAGTTTTGAACGTCTAAGCATTACTGAATAGCTGCATCTCTTTTTCTGTTGATTGCTATGGAATTAAATTTGCATCTATTCCCAGTAGTTAATATTGTTAGCTTAAACACACACACACACACACACACACACACACACACACACACGCGCGCACACACACATACACACACACACACACACACAACTAATTTGCATTTTGCATCATTTATTCAAACTTGACTCGCAAATAAGTTTCTGTACAGAGTATAGAGATTCACAGAGAATGTTTTGTTTATCTAGGATTTGTTTCACCAGTCGTCACGATTGACCATCATTTAAAACGAACATGTTCACAGTTCAACAGGAGTAACCGGGGCTTACGTACATCTTGCCGACACAGCGCACACATTCATCAAATTCTCCATCGTCTCGATAAAATTGTCTCCATTCCTGTTTTACTGTCAGATCTGCATTCCTTCTGAGTCCGTTTTTCACGATGTTAACAGTGATATCGTCTCAAAGTGACCACTTAAAGGCCCAAAGATTTGTATACGTGTATTTTACGATCGCCTTCTGTACGTTTGTGCGGCGAAATCTAGTTGAAATATCGGCTATTCACCAGAGTGACCATCGTTGGTTCCAGTGAGCATTTGTTTTAGTTAGAAATAGGTGAATATTCTCCTACTGGATGAAATAAAAGATTTCTCTTGATGAAGCAACTGAAAGAAAATCAGTAGACTTGAGGAGAAAGCTCAGCCTTAGTGATAACACAATAAGCATCATACGGGCAATTTCCACGGCACGTGACGTAGACAAACGCAGTCTCAGAGGCATCCCCATAACGGCATTTCCTCTCCATTATCAGTGTAAGCATTGCGCAGGACCGGATGCGCTTCCTGCTGTGCACAGACGATCCTGGAACGAGGCGCGTGGTTCAGGCACGCCGGTGACGTCACGGGAAGTCAGGTGCACGTGTGGGGGTCAAAGTGCCCCCTAGTGGGTTGGGGCCTGTTGTAAAGGGAGGTAATGACTGCCCTTCAAAACCCTCAGCGTGCTTCCAAGCCCACAATGGCACATGCTCTGCCGAGATGACGACGAGGATGACCACATTGTCCTCCTGTGACCTGACTGCCACAACCAGAGCAACGGCCAGATATTGAGGACTGCTTGAAATTCTTTCACTGCAGCGGCCTCCAATCAGCCATCGACAGTTTTTAATGTCTCATGTCGAGTGCAGCTGTTGCCTGGTCTCTTTGTGTTCTCGCCAACACAAAGGCCTCTTTGCAATCTGACAAAAAGCGGATGTTGGCTGGTTTGCATCGGGGCACAACAGGCGATGGCGTGGAAAGGTAACTCTGAAAAGGAGAACTTTACGCAAAAAGGGCTGCATTTCGTTTGGTGACGGACAAGACAAGGCGCTTCTTTCTTTCACGTCGCAACGTCTCCATTTCGATCGATGGATCCTACAAAAATTGGTCGGAGCGGAAATGTCGGAGAAATAGGAAAGAAGATATATCTCTCATAGAAGCATGCTGATAAAATACTAAGAAGGGAAATAGTGTGTCAACTCACTCACACCACAACAATCACTTTGGGAATTCAAAACGACGAATGCATTGTAGTAATACATTTAGTGAAAACGCTTTTGCTGAATTCATTTCCTTGTCCCCACCCCCTTTTTTTAAAAATAGAAGAAATGTCTTCCATGCAACATAAAAATCCACAATCGCCGAAGTGGTCCCAGACAAATCTAGCTGTTGTTTTATTGATCTACTGGTTCAAATGTTTGCCTTTCCTCTGTATATGTAGAGATACATGTGATGCTCGATTACACACGTACACATAGGCGTTCAGTCACTGTAAATAGTATCTTCCCACCACCCAAATCCCTTCAAACAACCGCTAGTATGGAAGCATTCGGTGAACCCGAGTCAGTATTGAGTATGAAGCAGTTTGCAATGAATGCGTAATAGACTTGACCCTTCGCATTACAGCACTGGGCCAAAAATAGTTCGTTCTGATACTATTTTTCTCTCCACTTTTTACAGAAATCCTTCAGATGTCAAAACTTGTTTCCATTTCGTCACAAGCATTTTATTTTATCGAATAAACGCTTGTTTATTGCCTCAACAAGAGTAAGTTAAGAGTTTGTGTGAAATAGTCATAGAACTACTATAACGGCGTATGCCAGGGAGCAGATCGGCTATTCCACAAACCTCTCGTGTGACCTCCATTTGCATATTTCGGACGAAAACCTTCCATCACGTGATGTCAACTGTGCTAGAGACACTTTCGCCGGTAGGCGAAGTCTCTAGTGAACTAGAATGGTATGGAAGGACCTCGAAAGAGACCGTGGTGCACCGCCTGTCGGGAAGTACTGCCAAACGTTTCACTCATTCCCACCTCAGATTTTAACGACAGCTAAGAGCTGCATTAAGCAGATTTAATTTCCGGGTGGATGATATTCCCCCTATATATTGCAAGTATCCAAATACGGTGTTGAATCTTGCTGCTAAGGGGACGATTAAGTAATCCTGATGCTGAGATCGATGGGCTAAAAAACAATCGTGAAATTGCGAAGTTTTGGCGCCACAGTTGCCTGCTCTGGCGTCCCGATGCCGCTGCGCCGCCATTTTGTATCCCAGAGGGCCTAAGGCGATATTTCAAAGCGAGGCTGGTGGCCTCTGGCGCCCTTTCCCTGATCCAGCCCAAACCGGTCCCTCGGGATCCTCCCAAGTCCGCAGCCGCAATAAAGTGATCATCGCGGTTTGATGGCGGAGGGAGAATTAGAGCCACCACTCTTTTCTTTCTGTTCGTTTCCCCAGTCCTCAGAGACCGCCATCTTGCCTGCCAGTCGATGACGTCACGGTGTGACGTCACGGCAAGGACGGGAAATCAGTCATTCGGTTTTCAGTGAAGTAATGGCAAGACCATTAAAACCGTCGAATAGTTTGGATCTAGATGTTCACTCGTGCAACTAAATGTTTAAAGCTTTCTCCTTAACGACAGCACTACTTCACGTTGCATGCATTCCAGCGCAGGAGATAGAAGGAAAAGTCACAGATAGCTATCCGGGAGATTTTCAGCGCAGCATCAGGAAGGACAGAGCCGCAATAACCTTCCACCTACAGTTTTGTCTGTCCCGTGTGTGGCGTCAGCACCGTGAAACGTTGGTATCCCGTAAAAATGGAATTTGGCGATCTGAAAGAGTTCATGGGAGGCGGTTGCTCCGGAATTAAACTTTGCTACAGAAGTGACAGATTCAAAGACAGACCTCCAACAAAGGTGTTCGCGGAGTCTAGGTTTGAGACCGAAAATAGAATTATTTAATGAACGCTCACGCAATCTTTATTCTTCACTAAACATTATAGTGGGTATGTTTTCTGGTCAAAACGAATGTAAATTCTAGTGTCGGAGCAGGCTCCCTTTTGTTTGGTATTCGCAGAGAGCGATACAGTCACTTTCCAAAAGACCTGTACACGTAAATATCGGCATATAGCCTTTTTGGAAGACATGCATATCTTGATCTCACTCTACAGTCATGGCCTTTGTCTTGACGTGATGGTTGGCCATCATAAACACCAGAGCTTACGACATTCTGCTGGAAAGTTGCCAGCACGCTCTTCCCGCGCTAATTTTTCACCTCAGGGAGCTCTGGAGTTCCTCTGGCTGCATCCACTGGAATTCCGCTCTCGGATCCCCGGACCACTCCACGTGAGTATTGCTCCCTGGGTGGGGGAGAATTCCATCGCCACCATCAACCCCGCCCCACATCACCTCCCCCCTCCATCTCCGGCTGGCCCTCCCCATCATTCAGTTCTGCCCAGGAGACCACTCCATTCCCATCCCACCCCCAACCCCCACTCCCTTGATCCCCCCTTTCCTCCCTAGGCCATTGACATAGCCACCCCCTCCTTACTCTTCTGCCAGTCTGCCATTCTCGCCTCCCAGTGCTGGAAAATAGACGAGGTAGATGGAATCAAGAAGGGAAACGGATGATAGTCACACTGGCAGCAAACAGGGGAGGGAAGAATCGGTAAGAGATTTTAAAAGCATAGAGAATCGTGAGGCATGAATGAACAGCGGAAGCGGAGAGAGGAGAGAGAGAGAGAGAGAGAGAGAGAGAGAGAGAGAGAGAGAGAGAGAGAGAGGGAGGGAGGGAGAGAGAGAGAGAGAGAGAGAGAGAGAGAGAGAGAGAGAGAGAGATAAACTGAAATGAACTTTCATGAAAGAGGATCCAGCCCATTACAAATTAACAGCGCAAGACACTCTACATAAAAAGTTTTATTCTCAACCAACTCGATGTTTATCACCATCTGTGAACGCCTTTAAGGCCCGGTTAGACTCCCACTGGACGGACTTCTTTCTATTTACGAACCAGAGTGCTACTTGTAACTTAAGGGCTCGATCCCACCATGCATGCCTAAACGTTACAACGAAGACGAACCCGGAAGGATGAACAGGCCTTAAATGGCCTCAAGCATCTTACAAGTACAAGTGCAAGTATAGCAATTTCTCTCCTCCTCATTCTCTCACGATGCAGGAAAGGGCATGCCGCTCGCAAAATCCTTTGCTGTTATATTCACTTACACGTGGAACTAAATAATTATTTCTCAAGTCACTCACAGCCGGGCATCGGATCAGCACGTGGTAATAATCATCAACTTCTTCCTGGCACAATGGACATAATGATATAACTATTGTTTCGTATCTGTACTTCTGGATGTACATTTCAGTGGCGCCAAAAAAGAAAGTTTTATCAACCATATTATGATACTGAGATATGCTTGAACTTCTAGTGTAGACTTCAAACTCTTGTACAGTGTTTACTTGTGATTTCTGCACAGATCATTCATCAATAGTTCTTTAAATGTACATGTGTATTTATCTAGGAAATCCTTCAAACGACCTACAAATGATGCTTTGCTCTCAACAGTCTGGTTTTCCCACACATTATATTCCATACCTTTCTCCCACATCATGTCACGTGACCTGTATGCCCAGTTGCTCCCCAGCCAAACTTTTTTCAAAAGCATTCTGTAGACCTGCCTTGGTAATCTGTTTCCGTCCATTTTCAGAATGTTATGCCAATTCTTGGCAACTCGCACGGCAGCGTTAATAGAAGGAGGATATCGTCCAGTGTCACCACGTGTCATAACATTTGGGGTTTTCACAGACACATTCAAAACATTTTTAGACCGTAGAGATTGATAATTTTTTTCCAGCGATATCGCTTTTACGCAAACACCATACCTCAGAAGCACACAAGGAAATAGGTTGCACTTGACACTCAAATTACTTGAAAAACAAATCTCGAACCATGTAGGCAAACTTTATTAGAGTTCTGCAGAGCTGAACCACTGCTGCCTTTCCTCGCGAGGCAACTTCTACTGTAGAAACGTTAGAACTCATCCTGGGCGTGGAAAAGTTACCTAGGTACCTGTATAACGATATCCAACCTTTGGCCATTAACGCAGTGTTCGTAAGTGGCAATGTGTTTCCCTTTCCGAAAAATCATTACTTTTGTTTTCTGAATATTAACCTCGAGTCCAAGTCTATTTGTTGCCATTTTCAAGTTGTCGATCTATTTTTCAAGATAAAGACGGAGAGAAGGAGAGAGAGAGAGAGAGAGAGAGAGAGAGAGAGAGAGAGAGAGAGAGAGAGAGAGAGAGAGAGAGAAAGAGAGAGAGAGAGAGAGAGAGAGAGAGAGAGGGGGGGAGTGGGGGAGGAGGGATAAGGCAAACGCATCTAGACATACGAAAAAGCTCGTAGCCATGCAG
The DNA here is from genome assembly GCA_034096865.1 of Theodoxus fluviatilis. NCBI lineage: Eukaryota > Metazoa > Mollusca > Gastropoda > Cycloneritida > Neritidae > Theodoxus > Theodoxus fluviatilis. Next base: position 13,671 of record JAWQFJ010001562.1, read on the forward strand.
ACAAATCAAAAGATACATAGCTAAAGTTATGCATGGACAGAATGATGGATCAAGCACGATAAAAGCAGCTTGATAGCTGAAGGTCAGTCTTCATTACGGATGTTCGCTGTCGTTGCCTCAATTCGAGATTCTCCATTGTTATGTAACAAGTTAGCTCCGACTTGTCGTCGCTTTTTCCCAGCATGCATAGCAAAATTATTCGTTCATGTTGCCGCAGATTTCCAGTTGCTGAACTCACTTTTATTGCACACTGCGAACATGAGCTCTGTTCGCGAGATGCCGTTCATCCAATGTTGTTTTCTTTGTCTTTAGACAACCCATCATTTCGTTTTTAAGTAGGCTCCTACACTTGTTAGATCTTTGAGTTGTGTTAAGCGAGGATATCCCAGGTCACCACCTGCGTGTCCGTGTAAACAAATATTAGTAACTTTCTACGACTGACACAGCATCCTACGAGTCCAGTAAGTATATGTCGTATTTGTTCCGTTTTATTTCGTTTTGGTGCAATGAAGCTAAAGCATCGAATGTACTCGTGAGCTCATAAATGATATTATGCATCTTGCTTTTACTACCGAAGTGGTGATAACCGATCGTCAGCCACGAGAAAGGTTTCAGGCGATTTGCTATTCCTAAACTATTAAGGATCTTTCGAAAGAGTCTGGTCCGTCTAAAGTTTTCTCTTGCATACTGAGAAAGTAGACGTTTTAAAAATTATGTGCCTCTGATTTTTAAATACTTTGGATTTGTTTTACCAAAGCATAGAATAGGTAACTTCAGCCAGCGAAAAAATGACGTGTGCCTAAATCATCCTTTTTTTAAAGTTTGAAATGTGTCATATCTTTGATGACTGGACTACTAGACCAGACATCGTGCATTACTCTTCTTCTTCATTCTTCGTAAAATTACTCAAAAATTAAATCCGAAATTGAAAGGAAAAAACAGTTGACTCTCTAAAGATCACAATGTTTTTCTCCCTGTAAAATAAGTTTTAATGCAGTTCTTGTCGACTGCTTTCCCTGTCTGGATGCCTACGGAATACTCGAAATGACTGCATTTTCACTGTTTCTGTTCATTAAGCCCGTTGCAGACGACGCGACGATGCAACAAGCAGATTGTTCGTGCTTAAAACAATGTTACGTCATCCCCTCATATAGCCGGTATTCTAATTGCCGGAGTCGAAGCAGCGACGCAGCCACCAATCAACCAATCAGAAAAGAGCTCTGGAGAGGAACCCCTGAGTTATATGATAGTAGCGATGTAGTATCACGTAGCTCAGGGGAACCGGGTCGTGAAAGAGAGACTCCTCGCGACGGGAAGCGAGGAAACATAGTCGCTTGGTCGTGGCGTGTGCGACGGGCCCTAAGACATTTTCGCCTTCCTCCGATTAGGCTTGTAATTTTAAAAAATTGGGACTGAAGCACAAGCAAAATCCATGGACGGCCAGAATTGGAGACAGACAGAAACACAAATTAACAGACACGCAGGCAGGCAGACAGGCAAACAGACAGACAGACAGACGTACAATTAAAGACAACAGGCAGGTAGAGAGTCAGGCTGACACACGGGTAAGCAGACAATCAGGAAGGCAGTCAGGCTGACACACAGATAAGCAGACAGCTAGGCAGGAAGGCAGTCAGGCTGACACACGGGTAAGCAGACAATCAGGAAGGCAGTCAGGCTGACACACGGGTAAGCAGACAGCTAGGCAGGAAGGCAGTCAGGCTGACACATGGGTAAGCAGACAATCAGGAAGGCAGTCAGGCTGACACACGGGTAAGCAGACAAGCAGGAAGGCAGTCAGGCTGACCCACGGGTAAGCAGACAATCAGGTAGGGAGTCAGGCTGACACACAGGTAAGCAGAGAAGCAGGAAGACAGTCAGGCTGACACATGGGTAAACAGACAGTGAGGTAAGCAGACAGGGAGGTAGGCAGGCAGGTAGGTAGAGAGATGTGCAGGAAAGCCAGATGGCAGGCAGGGAGGCAGGTAGGTAGAGAGATAGGCAAACAGACAGACAGGCAGACATAAAGCAGACAGGTAGGATGACAGAGAAGCAGAAAGATAGGCAGACACAATGGCAGTCAAATAGGCAGGCTGGTGGATAGACAGGTAGGTATTAGAATGGGACAGGGGCTTGCCTACTATACAAGATACGAGCTTGTTTCACACAAAGTTGTCATCGTCATAATTGTCATTGGGTTTTTTTCAAATGTACATGGGATATTCACTCATTTGTCATGTTTACTCAATCGCATCTGTCATTCGTGGAATTCTGAAAGATTCATCACAGCCAATGTCTATTTTAGGAAAAAACGAACATTGTCCTTTTTCAGACGTTTCATTTCCGTTTTTCTCAGCCAGCTCTGAACACTGCGATGTCGGATTTTACCAAGGTACAGTATTGGTTCTATCGTGTGACCATCAATTCTCGTAAGGTGCATTGATTTAAAGAGGACACAATAATGTACGAAAGCTCGAACTGCATGAAAGACACAGGTGGACAGATGCCAGAAGACAGATAGACAGGTGCCAGAAGACAGGTGGACAGGTACCAGAAGACAGGTGGCCAGGTACCAGAAGACAGGTGGACAAAAAAAGAAGACAGGTGGCCAGGCAGCAGAAGACAGGTGGACAGACACCAGAAGACATGTGAACAGATACCATAAAACAGGTAGACAGGTGCACAGGTACCAGAAACTAGGTGGACTGGTACCAAAAACAGGTGGACAGGTACGAGAAGACAGCTGGACAGGCAGCAGAAGACAGGTGGACAGATACCATAAAACAGGTAGACAGGTGCACAGGTACCAGAAACTAGGTGAACTGGTACCAAAAAACAGGTGGACAGATACCAGAAGACAGGTGGACAGGCAGCAGAAGGCAGGTGGACTGACACCAAAAAATGGTGGACAGGTACCAGAAGACAGGTGGACAGGTACCAGAAACAGGTGGACAGGTACCAGAAACAGGTGGACAGGTACCAGAAGACAGGTAAACATGTACCAGAAACAGGCACCAGAAGACAGGTAAACATGTACCAGAAACAGGCACCAGAAGACAGGTAAACATGTACCTGAAGACAGGTGGACAGGTACCAGATGACAGATGGACAGGTACCAGAAGACAGGTGGACAGGTACAAGAAGACAGGTGGACAGGTACCTGAAGACAGGTGGACAGGTACCAGAAGACAGTTGGACAGGTACCAGAAGGCAGGTGGACAGGTACAAGAAGACAGGTGGACAGGTGCCAGAAGACAGGTGGACAGATGCCAGAAGACAGTTGGACAGGTACAAGAAGACAGGTGGACAGGTACCAGAAGACAGGTGGACAGGTACCGGAAGACAGGTGGACAGATGCCAGAAGACAGTTGGACAGGTACAAGAAGACAGGTGGACAGGTACCAGAAGACAGGTGGACAGGTACCGGAAGATAGGTAGACAGACAGCAGAAGATAGGTAGACAGACAGCAGAAGATAGGTAGACAGACAGCAGAAGATAGGTAGACAGACAGCAGAAGATAGGTAGACGGATACCAGAATATATGTAGACAGACTGCAGAAGATAGGTAGAAAGGCAGCAGAAGATAGGTAGACAGACAGCAGAAGGTAGGTAGTCAGACAGCAGAAGATAGGTAGAAAGGCAGCAGAAGATAGGTAGACAGACAGCAGAAGGTAGGTAGTCAGACAGCAGAAGATAGGTAGTCAGACAGCAGAAGATAGGTAGACAGACAGCAGAAGATAGGTAGACAGGCAGCAGAAGATAGGTAGTCAGACAGCAGAAGATAGGTAGTCAGACAGCAGAAGATAGGTAGTCAGACAGCAGAAGATAGGTAGTCAGACAGCAGAAGATAGGTAGACATACAGCAGAGGATAGGTAGTCAGTCAGCAGAAGATAGGTAGACAGGCAGCAGAAGATAGGTAGACAGGCAGCAGAAGATAGGTAGTCAGACAGCAAAAGACAGGTAGACAGGCAGCAGAAGATAGGTAGTCAGACAGCAGAAGATAGGTAGACATACAGCAGAGGATAGGTAGACAGGCAGCAGAAGATAGGTAGACAGGCAGCAGAAGATAGGTAGACAGGCAGCAGAAGCTAGGTAGACAGGCAGCAGAAGATAGGTAGACAGGCAGCAGAAGATAGGTAGACAGGCAGCAGAAGATAGGTAGTCAGACAGCAAAAGACATGTAGACAGGCAGCAGAAGATAGGTAGACAGGCAGCAGAAGATAGGTAGACAGACAGCAGAAGATAGGTAGACAGGCAGCAGAAGATAGGTAGACAGGCAGCAGAAGATAGGTAGACAGGCAGCAGAAGATAGGTAGACAGGCAGCAGAAGATAGGTAGACAGGCACCTGAAGATAGGTAGTCAGACAGCAGAAGATAAGTAGACAGATACCAGAAGATTCATGACACTTGAACCGAGCTCCCATGTTGTTATGTCGTGAAGTCCCCAATCCAAGCAAAGCAACAATTAATAGGAGATGCAAATGACGAAAGTTGTCGTATCGTGCGCTTGCTTTCTTTGACTGTACGTCCGTCCGTTCGTCCGTCCGTCCGTCCGTCCGTCCGTCTGTCTGTCTGTCTGTCTGTCTATTTCACACTCTCTCTCTCTCTCTGTCCCTCTCTCTTTCTATCTGTCTCTGTCTCTTTGTTTCTGTCTATGTCTCTCTTTCTCTCTGTCTGTCTCTCTTTTTCTCTGTCTTTCTCTCTGATTCTATGTCTGTCTGTCTCTCTGTTTGTCTATCTGTCTCTTTCTCTCTCTTACCCTCTCTGTCTCTCTTTCTCTCTGTATGTCTCTCTTTCTATGTGTGTCTTTCTGACTCTCTGCCTGTCTCTTTGTCTATCTGTCTCTTTCTCTCTCTTTCTCACTCTCTCTCTCTCTCTCACTCTCTCTCTCACTCTCTCTTTGTCATTGTTGATCATATTCTTCATCTTACCAACTGTTGTACACAGATTAGCTACTGTGTATTTTTTCTTATCTATCCATGTTTTCATTTCTTTATGAGCAAGGGCAATTTGTAAGATAGGCAAAAATGCCTAAAATTTCATCCTTGATAAATAAAGAATCAATCAATCAATCAATCAATATGGACACGCGATAGGGATGCGAGAGAGGAAATTCAATATTGTTCTTCAGGCCCAAAATTCTAAAGAAACTCACAATTGCAAGTTTGTCATGGCTAGGGTTTGGTGGACGAATCACGAAAAGTCCACAAGCTCAACTGCTGTCTTGAGGTAAGGTTCAAGAAAGTGATATGCATCAAAGAAGGTGTTAGAACTAATTACATTTCAAATACACACGAACACACGCATACTTCTGTACACACAGGAACTCTCTCCTACTCTCTCCCTCTCTGTTTGTCTCTCTCTGTGTGTGTGTCTCTCTCTCTCTATCTATCTATGTATCTATCTATGTATCTATGTATCTATCTATCTATGTATCTATCTATCTATCTATCTATCTATCTATCTATCTATCTATCTATCTATCTATCTATCTATCTATCTATCTATCTATCTATCTATCTATCTATCTATCTATCTATCTATCTATCTATCTATCTATCTATCTATCTATCTATCTGTCTGTCTGTCTGTCTGTCTGTCTGTCTGTCTGTCTGTCTGTCTGTCTGTCTGTCTGTCTGTCTGTCTGTCTGTCTGTCTGTCTGTCTGTCTGTCTGTCTGTCTGTCTGTCTGTCTGTCTGTCTGTCTGTCTGTCTGTCTGTCTGTCTGTCTGTCTGTCTGTCTGTCTGTCTGTCTGTCTGTCTGTCTGTCTGTCTGTCTGTCTGTCTGTCTGTCTGTCTGTCTGTCTGTCTGTCTGTCTGTCTGTCTGTCTGTCTGTCTGTCTGTCTGTCTGTCTGTCTGTCTGTCTGTCTGTCTGTCTGTCTGTCTGTCTGTCTGTCTGTCTGTCTGTCTGTCTGTCTGTCTGTCTGTCTGTCTGTCTGTCTGTCTGTCTGTCTGTCTGTCTGTCTGTCTGTCTGTCTGTCTGTCTGTCTGTCTGTCTGTCTGTCCTGTCTGTCTGTCTGTCTGTCTGTCTGTCTGTCTGTCTGTCTGTCTGTCTGTCTGTCTGTCTGTCTGTCTGTCTGTCTGTCTGTCTGTCTGTCTGTCTGTCTGTCTGTCTGTCTGTCTGTCTGTCTGTCTGTCTGTCTGTCTGTCTGTCTGTCTGTCTGTCTGTCTGTCTGTCTGTCTGTCTGTCTGTCTGTCTGTCTGTCTGTCTGTCTGTCTGTCTGTCTGTCTGTCTGTCTGTCTGTCTGTCTGTCTGTCTGTCTGTCTGTCTGTCTGTCTGTCTGTCTGTCTGTCTGTCTGTCTGTCTGTCTGTCTGTCTGTCTGTCTGTCTGTCTGTCTGTCTGTCTGTCTGTCTGTCTGTCTGTCTGTCTGTCTATCTATCTATCTATCTATCTAATCTAGCTCTGTGTCTCTCTCTGCTGTCTCTCATTCTTTACTCTCTCTCTCTCTGTGCTGTCTCTGTCTCTCTGTCTCTGTCTCTCTGTCTCTCTCTTTGCTGTTTCTCTCTCTCTTTGCTGTCTTTCACTGTCTCTCTGTCTCTCCGTCTCTCTCTCTTTGATGTCTCTCTCTCTATCTCTATCTCTATCTCTCTCTGCTGCCTCTCTCTCTTTGCTGCTTCTCTCTCTGTGTTTCTGTCTCTCTCTCTCTCTCTCTCTCTCTCTCTGCTGTCTCCCCCCCCTCTCTCTCTCTCTCTCTCTCTCTCTCTCTCTCCCTCGCTCCCTCCTCCGACTGAATCCCCTGCCCGGTCAACCTTTACACGCTTCTTTCTCGCCAATCTTTCCCTCTGTGGGTTGGGGGTTAAAATAATTAACCCACTGTGTATCCCAACACGATTTGTAAGAGGCGAATAAATAGGGACATCGTGACTTGAATTGCGGTTACTTAGGACAGTTCTAGTGATGTTCGTGCCTAATGGCCTTACATAGCCTACAAATGGGTATTGATAGGCCGTAAAATACCATCCATCCATCTCGCCAATCAGTCTGGGAGTCTTCCCTGTATGCAGCTTCTGTTCTTGCCGCTCAGTTCTGGGTGTGCCTCAGTCGCGCTGCAGTTCCTGTGCATAGGTCGCATTTAAGAGGCAGCGCTTGAACGCGTGTGCGCGCGTGCATGGCGCGTGAACGCACGTGCGCATTCGGAGAGAAACTGATTCATCGAGCCATGTGCGCGTCTTGGAATCTCCACCCAGACCCATCCCTGGCGCAACTGTCTGCGCTTCTCTCTTTTTTTCCTTCTCCCCTCCTGCGGTGTGTGGTTCCAACGTAAACAGAGCCGGGGAAGATCTACTGTGTGCTTTCTATTCCCCGCTATCGCCCGTGTATCTTTTTGTGTGTAGACTCACAGCAGGCAGCAATCAGCAGCGAGTAGCTCTGCGGGGAATCGCGCTCCTCCCTTCCTGCTTTCTGCCCTCCTCCCTTCCTGCTTTCTGCCCTCCTCCCTTCCTGCTTTCTGCCCTCCTCCCTTCCTGCTTTCTGCCCTCCTCCCTTCCTGCTTTCTGCCCTCCTCCGCCTGGAGAGAGAGAAGGAGAAGAGCCGGGGGGTCGCATGAAGGGAGATCGCCCTGGATGAGGGGGTGAGGAAGGGGTACCAAGGAACCAGGAAAAGAAGTGGATAGGGGGGTGCATGGGGGTATGGAAGATACAGTAAATGTAAAGGATGCCATCGGCATTGAGGGAGGGGTGCAAGGGGGGGGGGGGGGGATGGGTGGTGGGAGTGGGATGGGGACGATGGAGAAGGGGGTGGAGGCGATGAAGAATGGGGTGGGGGCGATGAAGAAGGGGGTGGGGAGGGAAAGGGACGGAGGATGAGAAGAGCAGTGCCGATCTACCTGCCTCACAGCTGGGCTGGCACCTGACTGCAGAAGCAACAAACACCGGCACCTGCGCTGTTTAACCAGTCGCCACGCAGAAGAGCGCGAGGCCGTTTCCCTGGCATGGAAAACAGATCGCCTGTCTGTTGGCGTGTACAGATCTGCAGCAGCCCCCTCCCCATCCCACCTCCATCCCACCCCTCCCCCCTTCACTCACCATACCTGTGATTCTTTGCATAGAGTTGCATTAGACAGGGACAATAATAATCAACATTCGCTCTTTCTGTTTTTCTGTTATAGCCGTAGAATCTTTTCTCCATAATACCTCAGTTTTCCATCGTTTATTTTTCTCTGTTCCATCAATAGAAATTTCTTAGTTCCGTTTCATAATTTTATTTCACATCTTTCCTTTATCATCTCATCCCTCATTTCCTGTTACACGTACGTGCATCTTCCAGGATCTGCGATTACTTCCGGTTTTTCCGTTTCGTCCTCTCTTTTTACCCCCATTAAATGTTATATTAGAAATCCACATGGCACTTCTGTTTCTATCTCTTTGTGCCAATGATTTTCATGTCGTTCCATTTTCCATTTTTCTCTAACTACACAATTTTTATCTCCATCCCACTTTCCCACTTTCCCCATCTTGAGGAGATAGTTCCTGTGATGCCTCCCACTCAGACGTGTCCAATAATATTTACATATTATTAAGCGGTTTTTAGATTGCACGCTTTCAGTCCTGCAAAAACGGCACACACGGAATTGCTTTTATCTAAAGCAAGACGCGCAAGTCTGTAACAACTTGCGTTGATTCGGAGGAAGATCCCTGACGTCACACCAAAAAGAGGATATAACTTTTTTCCCTGCATCAGAAGCAGCTGCGCCCCATATCTCGTGTGAAGATGGAAAAACAAACTATGGAGAGAGAGAGAGAGAGAGAGAGAGAGAGAGAGAGAGAGAGAGAGAGAGAGAGAGAGAGAGGCAGGCAGACAGGCAGGCAGGCAGGCATGTAGGTAAAAAGGAAGGCAGAAAGGCAGGGAGACAGACCAGACAGGACAGACGGACAACCATACAGACCGACCAGACAGACCGACCAGACAGACCGACCAGACCAGACCAGACCAGACCAGACCAGACCAGACCAGACCAGACCAGACCGACCGATATTTCATGCTCTTTAAGATGGTAAAAACCGTTTTTGGCTCGGATGATTTGATGTAAATGTATACGCAATCAAATTAAACATCCTTGGAAATCAACATTTGAAGAAGGAAAAGGGTGAAAAGTCAGTCAAATATATGTATATATATATATAAACCAGCATACCATTTTCACTTAAATGCATTTTCAAAAAATTGATAATATTTATCAGATTGTCGTAGATCTTCAGATACTGGTTTGAAGGAGAAAATGTCACAGATCAGTTTTCTGTGGAGATTTCAAGTCGATAACCAGGCATTTACCCACTGCATGTGCTGAAGCACGGTTTCTCTTGAGTCACAATGCATTAACTTTCTGGTCTGTGGGGTCACGCATCATTACTGCAAGACGGTGCAAAAACATGGGTCTTTTCACCAGAAATGCCACACGCCTCCCTGAAAACGTCCGACATGCAAACAAATGAGAGGACATAGGCTCTCTAATGCTAGTTTCTGTATGAAAAGGAATTTGAATCTACATAGAATTCACTGTCATTCAGAGCAAACTGAACAAGCTAAAGAAAAACTGCGTCTATTTTGGGTGCTGACGCAGACATTATGATGAATGGCTGCATTTTCCTTCAAAATAAATTATGCTAATATGCTAATTCCGGTTCGGCAACGGTGGACCAAGTCGAACATTGAAAAATAACATCCTCACGCGCTTAGAAAGAAATGATGCGTCAGAGAAAGTTCATAGAGATATTTTTTATGCCAAAAGCCTTTACATCGAGAGCAAGAATGAAAAAATCGAAGACAAGAAAATAACTTAATTGGAGGTACAAAAATTAAAAATTACACAAATAATAAAATATATTAAAACGGGAAAACCTTTAACGAAAACGTTGCTCAAATAACAACAACGACGATTTAGCACATTTTTGAGCAGAGGGAATCAAACTGCGAACACCCTTCCAATTACATGTAAATAATTATGAGAGAGAGAGAGAGAGAGAGAGAGAGAGAGAGAGTGAGAGAGTGAGAGTAGAGAGTAGAGAGAGTAGACAGGAGAGAGAGTAGAGAGTAGAGAGAGAGACAGAGAGTAGAGAGTAGAGAGAGAGACAGAGCGTAGAGAGAAGAGAGAGAGACAGAGAGTAGAGAGAAGAGAGTAGAGAGATAGAGAGAGTAGAGAGTAGAGACGGAGAAGAGAGTAGAGAGAGACGGAGAAGGGAGTAGAGAGTAGAGAGAGCAGAGAGTAGAAAGAGAGAGAGAGAGAGAGAGAGAGATAGAGAGAGAGAGAGAAGAGAGTAGAGAGTGAGAGAAGAGAGTAGAGAAAGAGAGTAGAGAGAGAGAAAGAGAGTAGAGAGAGAGAAAGAGAGTAGAGAGAGAGAGAAGAGAGTAAAGAGAGAGAGAAGAGAGTAGAGAGAGAGAGAAGAGAGTAGAGAGAGGTAGAAGAGAGTAGAGAGAGAGAGAAGAAATTAGAGAGAGAGAAAGAGAGAGTAGAGAGAGAGAGACAGAGAGAGAGACAGAGAGAGAGAAAGAGAGAGAAGAGAGTAGAGAGACAGAGAAGAAAGTAGAGAGAGAGAAGAGAGTAGAAAGGGAGAGAGAAGAGAGTAGAGAGGGAGAGGGAGAGAGAAGAGAGAGAAGAGAGTAGAGAGAAGAGAATAGAGAGAAGAGAATAGAGAGAAGAGAGTAGAGAGAGATAAGAGAGAAGAGAGTAGAGAGAAGAGAGTAGAGAGAAGAGAGTAGAGAGAAGAGAGTAGAGAGAAGAGAGTAGAGAGAAGAGAGTAGAGAGAAGAGAGTAGAGAGAAGAGAGTAGAGAGAAGAGAGTAGAGAGAGAGGAGAGAGGGGAGAGAGAGAGAGAGAGAGAGAGAGAGAGAGGGGGGGGGGGGGAGAGAGAGCATAGAGAGGAGAGAGAGGAGATAGGAGAGAGAGAGAGGAGATAGGAGAGAGTGAAGAGATAGGAGAGAGTGAAGAGATTGGAGAGAGTGAAAAGAGGAGAGAGTGAAGAGAGAGTAGAGAGAGAAGAGAGAGTAGAGAGAGTAGAGAGAGAGAAAAAGAAGAGAGTAGAGAGTGAGAGAGAGTAGAGAGAGAGTGAGAGAGAGAGTAGAGAGAGAGTGAGAGAGAGTAGAGAGTGGAGAGTGGAGAGAGAGAGGAGAGAGAGAGAGAGAGAGAGAGAGAGAGAGAGAGAGAGAGAGAGAGTGCACAGAGAGAGCGTGATTGGAGAGAGAGTGATTGGAGAGAGATAGTGATTGGAGAGAGAGAGAGAGGGAGAGAGAGAGAGGGAGAGAGAGAGAGAGAGAGAGAGAGAGAGAGAGAGAGAGAGAGAGAGAGAGAGAGAGAGAGAGAGAGAGAGAGAGAGAGAGAGAGAGGCTTTTCTTTGACGTGGCAGTCCCTCGTTTTTGACACAAAAAAGATAGTCTGCGTAGAATGGCGTATTGTCCAATGTACCTGCTACCTAAAACTACAGATCCAGAATATATAATGGGGCGCTTGTATGCCTAAGGCGATTTTCAGACTTTGGTGTCATCGTAAAGTAGTACACTATATGCCTTTCAAAATTATGCGAACATTATCATAATTATTATGTGCACTGGTAGCCGAGTTATGGCACTATGAATACGCATATACGAAGAAAGAGCTTTTCTAGAAATCGGTTTTTGAAGTTTGAGCTACACTTTGCAAACCCCCTACATATTAGGCTTGTTCAGGAGTACGAAGGAGTACGAAGATGTATAGTTTTGTAAAGAAGTTCAGTTGAGCACAGCAAGATTAATTTCAATCAACTAAGCGACCCATTTTAGTTTTACATAACCACGTTCACAATATCAATATGTTGCGAAACAGTAACTGCCTTAATCTAGCATATATCTGCATCACGTAACTTCCAAAAGAAGTGCACGGACTAAGAATGGAATCGCAATTTCATGGAGTGTTTCGAAAATTGTAGACTGTATATCGTGGAATGGTACTGATTCAAGACGGTAGTACTGAAAGTTCCTTAGTTCACAGTATGATTTTTTTTCTCTAAATGAAACATCGCAGAAAACTTGGACTCTAGAAAACGTTTTCTACATCTCTCTCTCTCTCTCTTTTTCTCTCTCTCTCTCTCTCTCTCTCTTTCTCTCTCTCTCTCTCTCTCTCTCTTTCAATGTGAGAAATATTTTAGTACCATAGAAATAGGAAAGTTTAGGGATGCAATGATACGCCTTAGATTAAGAATAAGTGACCTGCGCACTCACAACAGGTTCAGCGGAGAGGACACACACTGTCCATTTTGCAAAGATTATGCAGAAGATGAAATTCATTTCTTGTTAGAATGTGAAATTTATAAATATCTTAGAGAAAAATATGTAAAGAGGTATATATATCCAATATTTAAATAACAGAGGCTTTACCTTTTTCATTGATCGACAGGGATACATTAAGACGAAACATGTTGCTATGTTTATACATTATGCGCTCAAACGCCGCCGTCAACGTCTCCAAGACGAGCAATCTTAGTTGCATTGTATTATTAGAGATCCACGGTCAACCCGAGATCAAAAAGCTAAAATTGACCCACTTTACACCCCACGACCCGCCTTGAACCATGGTAACCTAATCTACAATAATATACTTGTTTGTACATGCATAAGCACACTGTATGACGGGGTAAGACCCTGCTTGACTCTTGGTCACCATGTACATCCCCCCCATCCCCCACCCTCCACCACTACCTTTGCTTAGCTGTGTTTCAAGAAGGAAACTAAAGCATGTATGTTCATTTTCTTCCTTTTTGCTTTCGCCAAATTGTTCATGTATGCAAAAGCAATACGCTCAGAACAACTGTAAAAATTGTGACGGGCCGTCGGCCTTGCAATAAAGAATTCAAAGTCAAGTCTCTCTCTCTCTCTCTCTCTCTCTCTCTCTCTCTCTCTCTCTCTCTCTCTCTCTCTCTCTCTCTCTCTCTCTCTTTCTATCTCTCTCGCTCTCTCTGCTCTCTCTCTCTCTTTCTCTCTTTCTCTCTCTCTCTCTCTCACACACACACACACACACACACACACACACACGTGCACACACACGTGCACACGCACACGCACACGTACACGCACACACACACACACACACACGCACACACATTTCGTCTTCGAGCATAATTCTATGCAACTGCATCTGTGCGGTATTTGCATGGTTTCGTGATCATACAAATGAAGTGAATGTAGCTTCCAGCCCCTCTCATTTCTTTTCAAATAGCCTCTGCCATGGCCTCCTTGAACATAAAAAATAAAAAATCTAATAGTTAACAGGTGTTATCTATACTAACAAAAAACAAATCATATACTGAAATTCCCTGTCAAATGGGGAATCATCGTGAAAATAAATGAGCTTGTGACACACGATATCATAATCAGAAATAAAAATGTTTATTCGTTTAAACTGGCTTGCGTAAAGCTCATTTTGTTCGGTTAGTTTTTTTTGTAGGCTGATAAATGCAAATAAAGAGGATGGATTTCTTATGTATAATAAATTTGACAAAACCACGTGACACAATAACTGTAAAATCTACTTTTTGCCAAATTTAATCTTTTTAGTCTTGGTGGTCTTCACTACATCTACAAAAAAACTTCACAATTGCTGGGAAAATGTAGTCCATATTCTCTTCCACCATTGTAGGCTATCATATAAGGAACTAAAACAACATGGAGGGGGGAAGGTGCAAAACTGCGCATTTATAGCACCTATATCTCAAAAACTTTCATCCGATTTTGAACATTCAATTAGGTTCTTGTTTGGGTAACTGAGATATCTGCAGCAGAATATGAATTTGACACGAGAGACCGTTTCCTTCAGTGTGTGTGGCACTACTGATATCACGCCACGACAGCCCGTGTGTGTGGCACTACTGATATCACGTCACGACAGCCCGTGTGTGTGGCACTACTGATATCACGTCACGACAGCCCGTGTGTGTGGCACTACTGATATCACGCCACGACAGTCCGTGTGTGTGGCACTACTGATATCACGTCACGACAGCCCGTGTATGTGGCACTACTGATATCACGTCACGACAGCCCGTGTGTGTAGCACTACTGATATCACGCCACGACAGCCCGTGTGTGTGGCACTACTGATATCACGCCACGACAGCCCGTGTGTGTAGCACTACTGATATTACGCCACGACAGCCCGTGTGTGTGGCACTACTGATATGACAACACGACAGCCCGTGTGTGTGGCACTACTGATATCACGCCACGACAGCCCGTGTGTGTAGCACTACTGATATCACGCCACGACAGCCCGTGTGTGTGGCACTACTGATATCACGTCACGACAGCCCGTGTGTGTAGCACTACTGACATCACGTCACGACAGCCCGTGTGTGTGGCACTACTGATATCACGTCACAACAGCCGGTGTGTGTGGCACTACTGATATCACGCCACGACAGCCCGTGTGTGTGGCACTACTGATATGACGTCACGACAGCCCGTGTGTGTGGCACTACTGATATCACGTCACGACAGCCCGTGTGTGTGGCACTACTGATATCACGCCACGACAGCCCGTGTGTGTGGCACTACTGATATCACGCCACGACAGCCCGTGTGTGTGGCACTACTGATATCACGCCACGACAGCCCGTGAATGAGCAATACTGATATCACGCCACGACAGCCCGTGTGTGTGGCACTACTGATATCACGCCACGACAGCCCGTGTATGAGCAATACTGATATCACGCCACGACAGCCCGTGTGTGTGGCACTACTGATATCACGCCACGAAAGCCCGTGTGTGTGGCACTACTGATATCACGTCACGACAGCCCGTGTGTGTGGCACTACTGATATCACGTCACGACAGCCCGTGTGTGTGGCACTACTGATATCACGTCACGACAGCCCGTGTGTGTAGCACTACTGATATCACGTCACGACAGCCCGTGTGTGTAGCACTACTGATATCACGTCACGACAGCCCGTGTGTGTAGCACTACTGATATCACGTCACGACAGCCCGTGTGTGTAGCACTACTGATATCACGCCACGACAGCCCGTGTGTGTGGCACTACTGATATCACGCCACGACAGCCCGTGTGTGTGGCACTACTGATATCACGCCACGACAGCCCGTGTGTGTGGCACTACTGATATCACGCCACGACAGCCCGTGTGTGTGGCACTACTGATATCACGTCACGACAGCCCGTGTGTGTAGCACTACTGATATCACGCCACGACAGCCCGTGTATGTGGCACTACTGATATCACGCCACGACAGCCCGTGTGTGTGGCACTACTGATATCACGCCACGACAGCCCGTGTGTGTGGCACTACTGATATCACGCCACGACAGCCCGTGTGTGTGGCACTACTGATATCACGTCACGACAGCCCGTGTGTGTGACACTACTGATATCTCGCCACGACAGCTCGTGTATGTGCCACTACTGATATCACGTCACGACAGCCCGTGTGTGTGGCACTACTGATATCACGCCACGACAGCCCGTGTGTGTGACACTACTGATATCACTCTACGACAGCCCGTGTGTGTGGCACTACTGATATCACGCCACGACAGCCCGTGTATGAGCAATACTGATATCACGCCACGACAGCCCGTGTGTGTGGCACTACTGATATCACTCCACGACAGCTCGTGTATGTGGCACTACTGATATCACGCCACGACAGCCCGTGTATGTGGCACTACTGATATCACGCCATGACAGCCCGTGTGTGTGGCACTACCGATATCACGTCACGACAGCCCGTGTGTGTGGCACTACTGATATCACGTCACGACAGCCCGTGTGTGTGGCACTACTGATATCACGCCACGACAGCCCGTGTGTGTGGCACTACTGATATCACGTCACGACAGCCCGTGTGTGTGGCACTACTGATATCACGTCACGACAGCCCGTGTGTGTGGCACTACTGATATCACGCCACGACAGCCCGTGTGTGTGCACGATATGCCGGGACTGGCTGATCATCGACGTCGGGTAAAACCCAGCTCTGAAAGCGCAATGGAGAGCTCAGAATGCATCCCTCTGTAGTCGACAAACACACGAAAAACTGACAGCACCATTTTCTTCTCTTGTAAGAGAACGCCCTTCGGGAAAAGCAGGTTGATTGCAAAGGGAAATAAGGAGCTGAACGTCTTTAAAACTGAGAAACCGCAGTCCAAGCGAGACTTGCTGCCTTCCATCCACAGGGGAACCATGCATCATCCCTGCTGCTCCTCAGGTATTCTTCACGCTGACCAAGGGCCAGTGCGGAGCGGTAACCTCGGGGTGAGCCAGGTCGTTTGCTGAGTGCACTTCTGATGAAACTTCATCCCCGGCCTTGCGCAATGCACCCTGTGCATCGCCTTGTGGTTTGATATGGACTGAGCTGCCGCTGGACGCCATGTCGAGACGCCGTGCAGAGCTGCTTCCTCTCACAGGCCATCTTTGGCGCCTCCAGACAGGATCGATCTCACAACCCCTAGCTCCCCGTGGCTTTCCCAAACTTCGTCAGGGTCCCGGGAAGTTTAGATAGATCACTAGGCTGCCAGAATGGGAATCTTCCGCGCAGCTCTGACTTACTTACACCGTAGCGCGGTCCTTGTCTGCAGAACGGGCGGGATTCTATCAGGTTATCTAGAGATAAAAGCTCCCAAAGCTCCGAGTACATTAGGCGTAATCACGGCGGCTGTGCCGGCACGAATGGGGTCTCTCCTCTTCATCGAATGCACTTGATCTTCTCACCCTGCCAGGTTGGAGCCAGACCGCCGTAGGTGCGGGCGTGGATCAGGGCGACTTAGCGCAACAATCAGTGAGGAAGGAAGCCATGGGGAAAATTCGAGCGAAAGCTCTCAAAGAGGAGGAAATCCAATCATCCCATTCCTCGTTCTCATCCACAAACGCCTGGTGCGATCGGCTAATCTCTGGGCGAGGAGGGCTCCGGTAATCAATTTCCCTGTAATTCCAATCTCTGAGTTGGAAAGTGGAGGCTGGGGCTGATTAATCCCTGCCTGCTCGTAGACGTAACGAGCAGCAAGCAGCAATGGCGTCAGCGATCTACTTCCCACAATCCATCACAGTGGCGTCCATTGACAGGGAGTCTCCCCAGAGCAATCAAAGTCGACTTGCAGCCACAGCGCCGCATCCGGGGGTGAAGAGGCCGGAAGAAAACGAGGGAGCCAGAAGAATGAGGCAGGCCTGAGCAACGCGTTCTGGGAAGGAAGCAGACATCCTGGAAAACTTTGATGGGGATGCCGATGAAGCAACGAGCTATGGCCATGTTTATCAAGGCGATGGAAAGTGTGCGCTGCCCAGGCGCCATCAGATGTGGCCCCCTGATGTCTCCTGACTGCAGGACTGGCTAGACGTCATTACCTACCCTGCCTGTCTGGCCACCTTCTCTGCCTCGCTGCCGACCTCTCTGTAGTGCCACCTCCCTGCCTTGGACTCCGCCTGCTTGTCTGTAGGCCTATACGCAGTGCGTCTGACTGAGTATCCACTTGCCTGTCTCTCAGCCTGCTTGCTTATCTGCATGTCTACCTTCCTGCCTACCTGTACGGCTGCCAGTTTCCCTGTCTCTCTTCTTATCGCAGCTCTCCCGACCCATGTGCTTGACTGCTTGCCTACCGACTTGTCTGCTTCTCGGTCCTTCTCACTGCCTGCTTAATCGTTCCCGTCGTGTTTTGTTTTTTTGTCTTTACCTCACTGTCTCTGCCCTGCTTGGACTGCCCTGCTTGTCACATCGCCTCGCTGTTTTTCTGCCTGTCCCTGCCTCACTCTCCTGACCATTGTTGCCTTGCCGCTACAGGCGTGTACATTGTAAACTGCATGATGCTGTGCCTCTGCGCTCTTCGCCTCGTGCTTTCACTGGCTCCCTTCCTGTCCCGGCCTTCCGTCTCGACTCGGTGTGTCTAAATGCTTTTCGAATCTTACTTTAAGACCGCTTCGCCTCTCTCCCTTCCCTGCCTTTCTGCCGCATTGCCTTACCCCCTATGCTGCGACATCTCCATCTTTTGTCTCACACACTCTCTCTCCCTCCCCCCCCCCCGTTGCAATGCCAACTTGATCACCTTTCGCATGTATCAGGAAAACTAGGTCTTGTAATCAACAGAGACAAAACAAAGGTAATGGTTTTTAGAATGGGAGGGTTTCTGGCTCATGGAGAAAAATGGACGATTGGAGGTGCTGAGATACAGATTGTTAATAGCTACAAGTACCTGGGATTTATATTTACGACCAAATTATCCTATTCATCAGCTCTCGAGTGTCAAGCAGTGAAAGCGAAACAGAAGGTTGTCCAACTACTAAAAACAATGTGGAATCTCCACACCCTGAACACAAGCATATTTTTTAAGCTGTTTGACGCTCAGGTGCTGCCTTCTCGTTTGTACGGATCAGAGCTTTGGGGATTATCTAAGAGACACCCTATCGAGAAGGCGCATTTATTTGCATGCAAGCGCTTCTTTAATGTCGATATAAAATCTTCCAACACCTTGTGCTATGGCGAACTAGGAAGATACCCAGTCTATATTAGTGCTATGATGAGAGCTGTTAAGTACTGGCTGAGACTATGTAAGATGCCAGCAGATAGACTTCCAAAGCAGGCCTATTACATGATGTTGAACGCAAACCCTCCAGCCCAGGTTAATTGGGTACAATCAATTACGCGGAATTTGTCAGAATTAAGATACGGTTATGTATGGATAAACTGTGATACGACACACGAAAAAGGTTTTCTGAGGTCTCTCAAAAGAAGATTACGTGATTGCTATCTACAGGAGTGGGCAGCAAAAATTAGCAGCAGCACTAGATTTGCTCTCTATTAATCCTTCAAAAATAATCTGCAGTGTGAGAGATATTTGTGTACTATAGATAT
>JAWQFJ010001562.1:40000-60000 GCA_034096865.1 Theodoxus fluviatilis
TTGAATTGTCACTCGTGTCCTCTCCAAATAGTCTTCAGTCATTGAATTCTTTCTCGTCTTCTTTGCAGGTGTGTCGCTGGTGTTCCAAATTTTATTTGGCTTGACTTGGGAAGCGTCTCCGGTTTTGCAATTCTCACATCGCGTTTGTTCCACATTCATATGTCTCCAGATGTTAAACTTATTCTTGTCTTACATCTGCATGTGTCTTCAGATTTGAATACTCACTGACCATCACTCTCCATTTATTAAAATTTTCTCTAGACTCCTCCTCAATTTTTGTTTTAGTATTTTGAAATCTTCTTGTCGTCATTTCAGATGTGTGCGTATCTCTGAGTGTGGAATCCTCACATGTCCCGGCGCCAGCTGTGTCTCAGTTATTTCACTTTCACTTTGTCTTCCTTCCTGATGTGTCTGCATTTATAAAATTCTGGCTTGGCATTAATCCAACTATGGCTCGTGTGATTGAATTCTCTCGGGTCACTGCTTCATATGCGTCCCCGGTCAGTGAATTCTCATTTATCAGTTCTCCAGAAGGGTCTTCAGTCAAACAAGTTGCCACCAACTGATCAAATTAATCCCTATGATCGAATAAAGTACCTCCACACGCTACATAACAATGGAGGCGCATAACTAGGGAAATCCTGACACTACTTGCTCTTGCTTTGGCCAGCTTTGGTGCTTTTAGTGACTGGTGGCCTTTCAGAGCCTACAGAAACTGCTGGGCTGTAAGCTCCATCCATCCATCATCACCAACCCTCCTCGTGCTCTCTCAGTTGCTTCCACTATGTTTCCTACTTCTTCTGTTCCTACTCCTCCTGTTCCTACTGCTCCTGTTTCTACTTCTCCTGTTCCTACTGCTCCTGTTTCTACTTCTCCTACTCCTACTGCTCCTGCTCCTACTGCTCCTGTTCCTACTTCTCTTGTTCCTACTTCTCCTGTTCCTACTTCTCCTGTTCCTACTTCTCCTGCTCCTACTGCTCCTGTTCCTACTTCTCCTGTTCCTACTTCTCCTGCTCCTACTGCTCCTGTTCCTACTTCTCCTGTTCCTACTTCTCCTGTTCCTATTTCTTCCGTTCCTACTTCACATACTTCTACTGCTCATGTTCCCACTTCTCCTGTTCCTACTTCTCCTGTTCCTACTTCACATGCTCCTACTGCTACTGTTCCTACTTCTCCTGTTCCTACTGCTCCTGTTCCTACTTCTCCTGTTCCTACTTCACATGCTCCTACTGCTCCTGTTCCTACTTCTCCCGTCCCTACTTCACATGCTCCTACTTCTTCTGTTCCTATTTCTCCTTTTACTGCTTCTGTTCCTACTTCTCCTACTCCGACTCCTCCTGTTCCTACTTCTCCTACTCCTACTGCTCCTGTTCCTACTTCTTCTGTTCCTACTTCTCCTTTTACTGCTTCTGTTCCTAATTCTCCTACTCCCACTGCTCCTGCTCCTACTGCTCCTGTTACTACTTCTGCTGTTCCTACTGCACATGCTCCTACTTCTTCTGTTCCTACTTTTCCTTTTACTGCTTCTGTTCCTAATTCTCCTACTCCCACTGCTCCTGCTCCTACTTCACATGCTCCTACTGCTCCTGTTCCTACTTCTCCTGTTCCTACTTTACATGCTCCTACTGCTCCTGTTCCTACTTCTCCTGTTCCTACTTCACATGCTCCTACTTCTTCTGTTCCTACTTCTCTTTACTGCTTCTGTTCCTACTTCTCCTACTCCTACTGCTCCTGTTCCTACTTCTTCTGTTCCTACTTCTCCTTTTACTGCTTCTGTTCCTAATTCTCCTACTCCCACTGCTCCTGCTCCTACTTCACATGCTCCTACTGCTCCTGTTCCTACTTCTCCTGTTCCTACTTCACATGTTCCTACTTCTTCTCTTCCTACTTCTCTTTTACTGCTTCTGTTCCTACTTCTCCTACTCCCACTGCTCCTGCTCCTACTGCTCCTGTACCTTCTTCTCCTTCTCCTACTGCTTCTGTTCCTACTGCTTCTGTTCCTACTTCTCCTGCTCCTACTTCTCGTACTGCTCCTACTCCTACTGCTTCTGTTTCTACTTCTCCTACTGCTCCTGCTCCCACTGCTCCTACGCCTACTGCTCCTTTTCCTACTTCTTTTGTTCCTGCTTCTTGCTGCCGTCCGAAACCACCGTACTATCGTCACTGCCACTACCAACAACAACTAGAACAACCGATGATGATGGTGATGATGATGATGATGATGATGATGATGATGATGATGATGATGATGATGATGATGATGATGATGATGATGATGATGCTGCTGCTGCTGATGATGATGATGGTGGTTGTGTGGTGGTGTGGTGGTGTGGTGGTGGTAGTGGTGGTGCTGGTGGTGGTGCTGCTGGTGGTGGTGGTGGTAGTGGTGGTGGTGGTGGTGGTGGTGGTGGTAATGGTGGTGGTGCTGGTGCTGGTGCTGGTGATGGTGGTGGTGGTGGTGGTGGTGATGATGATTATGATGATGATGATGATGATGATGATGATGATGATGATGATGATGATGATGATGATGATGATGATGATGATGATGATGATGATGATGATGATGATGATGATGATGATGATGATGATGATGATGATGATGATGATGGTGATGATGATGATGATGATGATGATGATGATGATGATGATGATGATGATGATGATGATGATGATGATGATGATGATGATGATGTTCTTTCATTAATATGCTGTACATGTATATGTATTTCAAAACAAATTATATAGGGTGACTTTCACCTCACCCCTGGTTGCTGCAGAAGAGCGCCCAGTACATGTCTGGCGGCTTGATGTCACACCGTCTGCCCGACCCTTGGGCTCCCGCTTGACAGTCGAGTCAGATGGCGACTGTGCCTCATTGCGTGAGCGGCTGCTGTTACTGTTGCTACAACTGTTACTGTTATTGTTACTGTTGCTGCTGCTGTTACTGTTGCTGTTACTGTTATTGTTACTGTTGCTGCTGCTGTTACTGTTATTGTTACTGTTGCTGCTGTTGTTACTATTGCTGCTGCTGTTAGTTTTGCTGCTGTTGTTACTGTTGCTGCTGCTATTACTATTACTGTTGCTGTTACTGTTGCTGCTGTTGTTACTGTTGCTGCTGCTATTACTATTACTGTTGCTGTTACTGTTGCTGCTGTTGTTACTGTTGCTGCTGCTGTTAGTTTTGCTGTTGTGGTTACTGTTGCTGCTGCGGTTGCTGTTGCTACTGCTGTTACTGTTGCTGCTGCGGTTACTGTTGCTACTGTTGTTACTGTTGCTGCTGCTGTTACTGTAGCTGCTGCGGTTTCTGTTGCTGCTGCTGTTACTGTTGCTGCTGCTGTTACTGTTGCTGCTGCTGTTACTGTTGCTGCTGCTGTTACTGTTGCTGCTGCGGTTTCTGTTGCTGCTGCGGTTACTGTTGCTGCCGCTGTTACTGTAGCTGCTGCTGTTACTGTTGCTGCTGCTGTTACTGTTGCTGCTGCTGTTACTGTTGCTGCTGCTGTTACTGTTGCTGCTGCTGTTACTGTTGCTGCTGCGGTTTCTGTTGCTGCTGCTGTCACTGTTGCTGCTGCTGTTACAGTTGCTGCTGCGGTTTCTGTTGCTGCTGCGGTTACTGTTGCTGCCGCTGTTACTGTTGCTGCTGCTGTTACTGTTGCTGCCACTGACTCTGCTGCTCTAAAGCTTGCTTGCTTACTGCTGCAGCCACTGCTGCTACAATTTGTGCATAAATAGGGTTAAAATGTGAGTTTGTTTTATCCAAAGCACTGTGTCTGTGAGTACTATCAAAAGAATACTGATGTGTGTGATATAGGGGGGAAAAAAATCCAAATTGGGGACCATAACTGAAGATTCTGGCAGAAGTGCATTTGCATTCAGTGCCTCTGTGCGCAAGGGTGAAGCCAGGGTTTACGCAACCAACTGAGGAATTTAGACGTCGCTCTCTGCTGATCCCTTTTCCTACTTCCGATTTATTTCCTACAATTCTGTGGTGGACTCGATTTCTGGAGCCAACGTGTGTGCACGTGCCGCTGCATGTGTGTCTGCTTCATCTTAATATTGTCACCGGAAGCAAGGCAAGGAGCTTTACATTTGTCCTCCGGCAGGAAAGCTGACGTCCCGTTTTCCTGATTTGGCCTCATTAGGCTCGGCAAATACGAACACATGTTGAGCTCTCTGCCTCTGTCTTAGTCTTGGCCTAGTCATGAGTTCAACCTCCAAGTATATTCTCGGATGCCGTCTTTTGTTCCACGAACAAACGTTTCATTGCTTTTTACCTCACCTCGCGTTTCATCATTTGCACAACTCCTCGGTTTCCTTTGAACCCCAAACATATACATGCAGTCATACTATCCAGAATGACAGATGTTGGAACAACTGAAAGGCAGTCATCGTCTTAGCTAGACAAGAGACCAAACAAGTCCTTAAAAGAAATCTCTTGTTCCAATTATTTCCCATTTTCACTTCATATTTCACCGCCACTAAACTCCAAGGTTTTCTGTGGACACAAAACGTCCATGAAAACTCACCTCAAAGAATCAAGGTACTCATGTCATTTTTTGCAGACATTTTTGTCCAAAGGTTGTCGTCTGCATGATCGTGTTGGATTCCTTTGTTGCCTGGAGTGGTTTTGGGTGACAGGCGTCTTGTCGGCAATGGCACCCTGTCAATGCGTGCTGTTCACACGGTAAGAAGCTTGGTGGAGACAGGGGATTACAGCCTGACAGAGCAGGGAGAACTCATCAGCACCGAGCCACTCCGGCGGGTCGCAGGAACAGGAGGGCGGACTTAGAGGCCCGAAGCCTTTCCTGTCCCTTGTTCAGGAGACGTTGAGGAGGTCTACTCAGAGAGGAGTCTGGCAGAGAAAATCTGCTTGTGATATTCTGCACGGAAATATTCCAGCCTGTTCCTTTGAGAACCCGATAGAGGAAGGCCAGCAGTCAGTTTCCTCCTCAGTGTGTAAGTTCATTGAGAGAAAAAAAGAATGTCTCATTTCTGCCTGAGAAGAAGGTAAATGCCGCCAGGTTTGTTACTATCAGGATATAGAATTCCTACTGATGTTTTTTTACTGGAGTGAGACAAATCTCTCTCTCTCTCTATCTCTCTCTCTCTCTCTCTCTCTCTCATTCTCTCTCTCTCTCTCTCTCTCTCTATCTCTCTATCTCTCTCTCTCTCTCTCTCATTCTCTCTCTCTCTCTCTCTCTCTCTTCCTCCGTCGCCCTCTCTGTGTCTCTCTATCATTTCCTCTGTCTCTCTCCCCCTTCCTTTTCTCTGTCTGTCTGCCTGCCTGCCTGTCTGCCTGCCTGCGTGACTGCCTGCCTGCCTGTCTGTCTGTGTGTCTGTCTGTCTGTCTTTGTGTATGTGTGTGTGTGTGTGTGTGTCTGTCTGTCTGTCCGTGTGTGTATCTGTCCGTCTGTCGGTGTGTGTCTGTCTGTGTGTGTGTCTGTCTGTGTGTGTCTGTCTTTCTGTCTGTGTCTGTCTGTCTGTCTGTCTATCTGTCTCTCTCTCTCTCTATCTCTCTCTCTCTCTCTCTCTCTCTCTCTCCCTCTCCCCCCCCCCTCTCTCTCTCACTCCTGGAGAAAGAGCAGCGATGGGCATAATGTGTACCATTGAGGAGATGAAATAGTATTGTGTCAGGTCAAAGGAGTATGATGACTCAGACATGGCTATTATCCAGTGAAATTATTACATCTGCTTGGAGCGACGTGTGGCTTTGCCGCTTGCACCGAAAACCAGAGCTTCAGTGTTTATCCATGTTGGTTGCGCACTTTTTTCGGTTAGCTTTAGGAAATGTCCGACTTGTCAGTAGTGATATCAGCTTATCTCATCAAGACTCCATGACGGGTAGAAGAAAAAAAACAATGATGTTGGATTTTGAGAACGGCACGTCATCCAGATCCATGTATGAAAGGGAGACGAAGCTTTCAGAACTGTCGCGAACAGGATGGGGATGCAGTACGCAAACTTTCTACGAGTCTCCACGTGAAAGCAGAAATGGCCAAACCTCATAGATTTGAGGAGGGTTTTCCTAATTGCAATGATTAGATAACGTACCAGGGCTGGTATGCAGGACAACGCAAAATTCTACAAGTCCGATAGGCGCAGTCTTGCCGAAAGCTATCGGCCCTACTGGCCCTCCTATTGCTCTGAATGCAAGAGCCTGCGATAGGCCTCCGATAACTTTCGAGTCGTCTAAAAATACACACGAGAATCCTTTCCGATTCCAGAAAAAGGGAGGGAAAATCAGACAAACTGTTTACATAGATTTCGAAGATGAAGTAGTTCTCGAGCTCATCAACGATATACAACAATGTTGCACAAAAAAGTCCAATCATTAACGGGCCGATAGTGAAATATGGCACGGAGAAGGCACCTATAATGTTATTTCTGTGAGAGCGCAGTGTCAATAGTTCCTGCAAATGAAAAACTTTCCCTTGTCTCACCGATTGGTAGTATCGCACTGATACCGCCACTTCTGGGCTCTATCGAACGCCAGCCCAGAGAAATGGTTGCTGTTGAGTTATCCAAAGAAAAGACTGAGTGTGATGACCAGAGTGAGTGAGCGGTGGGGGTCTTTACAACATTTGTCTTCAAAATGCTGGGAGCGGCCCGGTGGGTGGCAGTGGGGGGGGGGGGGGTGAGGCCGGGGAGGCCAGGGGGGCGGGGAATGGGGGGTTGCTCAGCTTATTCAGATGTGTAAACTAATATGTCTATGTACAAAGGAATCTTGCCTACAAACCAGCGATGCTGAGCGGATGACACATTGTTCATATTCATCTCATTCGCCTGGCTTCCGCACCATCTCTCTCTCTCTCTCTCTCTCTCTCTCTCTCTCTCTCTCTCTCTCTCTCTCTCTCTCTCTCTCTCTCTCTCTCCCACTTTGGAGGTTGCTTGCGTCGAGGACGGACGTGTGTGCCGGAGCTCCGCACTGTGTTGAGGTGAATAGCGAATTGTGTTTTGGAAATAACGTTGACTCGAAATATCGACAATATGGGACACTAAACGTTAACGAGTGAGTGATTTGAACTTTTATTTTGCTCGTTTATGATCTTATTGAGACTTTTCACGAAGAACATATCCACTATCTGCGTTGGTGAACTGTGCTCACGAGCACCCAGACATGGGGACGGATACGGCAACGTATCGTGCTCGCATTGGTTTGTTCTCCGCCAACGTACGACCGAAATGCCCCTGCAGAACCCACCGAGAGTATTACCCTGACGGCAGTTTCACACTACAGGTAGATGCCACTATTGCCATGGTGTTTGGAATTTTCCTGCTTCGTGGTACCGCCTGTGATGGGCCGAACGCCAGCACGTTTCGCTCATGCCGCGCCCGACTGCCTCGCTCTATAGTGAAAGCTTGTGTGCTGGGATTCACCCTGTACTCGTCTCTGCTTCTCGCCTGCGTTATGAAACCATGCCAAACTCCTACTGCAAACAACGACTTCTCTCAGCGTCTGCTTTTGAGCGGCGACATTTGTGAGAACCCCGGGCCTGGGACAAGCAATGGAACCCAGACAGACGACTGCGCTATCGCCGGAGCAGACGGACCCGACGTGGCCGACAGGTTAGAGACGCTGCGCACACAGATGTCCGAGGAAAACGAAAGACTGACCAGCATGATTTGCAACAAGTTCGACAGCCTGCATAGTGAGGTTTTATACACTAAATCTTTCATGCAGTGGCTCTGTGACCAGCAAGAGCATATGAAGAACTTAATTCAAGAGGCGGAGAAAAGATCACAGGCGCAATACCAGCATCTGATAGAGTGGAGTCAGGCATTGCAGGTTGAACAAAATGAAATAAAAGAGAAGTTAAGCCAAGTTGCGAGAGAATGTCTGGAAAATCAGAACGAGGCAGAGAAACAGCGAGAGAACATAGAACTACAGTCTATCCGAAATAACATCAGGATCTTTGGAGTTCGAGAGGAAAGACAAGAGTCCTACTGGGACTGCCTCAGCGCTGTCATACACCTACTCCGAGAAACAGTTCCTGACGTTGACTGGCATGAGCGAGACATCGTGCGTGTACAGAGACTGGGCATGCGGAACAGTCAGCCTGGACGCCCCCGTCCAATCCTGGTAACCTTCGCCACTTGGTCGGACAAACTCTCACTCCTGCAGAGAGGCAGAGAAAACCTCAGATCAAGAGGAGTGAAAATTTCGGGTGAACTGACCACTAGACAAGCAGCCGTACTGCGTGATCTACGTAGACAAGGGCGAGTGGCTTATTTCAAGAATAACCAGCTGTACTACCGGAACACTGGAGCGCCCAACTCTACATCGCAAGACCCGCGAAGAACTGGGATCAACTATGCATCCAGCGGTCACTACAGCCACGGAACTGACACCGCTCGCTGCGCAGCGCAGAACGGGGACTCGAGAGGGCACACCCGTGACACAAGAATTGGACTGCAGACAAATGCCACTACTATGCGACCAAGACAGACAGACCTGAACCCCCCCAGTTTTCCCAAAGGTAGAAGGAGGAGACAGCAGCGGTTCAATGAGAAAAACCTGATACAGATCTCCGACTCCGAAATACACCATCGTAGCGTTTGGACTGAGGCAACCTTCAGCGATCCCAGAAGATATGACGCAGAGATCATCCACCGATCAAGAGAGGACGGAGATCAGTCGCCAGCAACAGCAGCTGTAACCGACATGCAGTCCGACGTTCCCGAGCCTCTTCGAGTATCGAGTCAGGTCATAGCAGACGATCACGTACTGTTGTCAAACAGTGAAGCACGTGACACCACCCAAACAGAAGAAATTCCCCGTGCTGTGCCGGCGAATGAGGAGCCCCCTGACGTCAGCAACCCCGTGAGGACCTCGTCCAGTGGTGGTTCACGTTTGGCGCGCTCTGAGCGTGCAGGGCGTGCCCAGCGTACCCTGCTGGACTGGGTAATTACAGGATCATCACAGACGAGCGTCACTCAGGCGGAGGAGCCTCAGGAGACAGATGACGGCGATGAAGAAGACCTATTCGATGATGCAAGGACGGAGATGGACAGACTTCCACTCACGAGTAGCTGTGCGGAAGTATCGTCAGCAGAAATGGACAGCGGACTTAACGTGTGGCAAAGAAGACTGCGTCCCTTTGCGGCAGGGAGGCCGCAAGGCTCCGCACCTGCTCTCCCCCCTCAGCCCGGAGAGTATGCCAAGGCTGCTGGCGAGTCCAGCTCTGACACCTAGGGAGACGGCCACTGCCCCAGCGTTGACACCTCGAACAAGGAAGGTATTCCTACCGATTGTCCTTTCGATAAATTTACTTTATTGTCATGGAATGTTGATGGGTTACTTTCAAAGTTTGATGATCCCGACTTCATCCAGTATATAGAAAAATTTTCATGTGCATGTTTGTATGAAACTTTTTTACAGCAGTTTGATTGTTCACATTGTTTAGAACTGTTTGACAAGTTTGTTGTGCCTGCTAATAAGTTGTCGTCGAAGGGAAGGTTGTCAGGGGGTCTTATCTGTTTTGTGAAGAAATCAATTGCTAATCTTTTCTGTAAGATTGAAGTGGCCTTCAACAATATATTAGTATTCAAGGTCGATAAAATCTTGTTTGGTACCATGAAAGATGTGCTCATATTTTTTGCATACGTACCCCCAACTAGTTCTCCATTTTATAAAACGGTAAATGAAGCTGATGGCATCGTTTTGTTGGAAAGATGTATTGCTTCTGTCACCGAACATTATCAAGATTGCTCTATATTATTATGTGGTGATCTAAATGCTAGAACGTCGTGTTATAACGCATGTGATAGTGATGTAATGTTTGACTTGAGATGGGACATAACGAATGTTCTACGCTTTTCCCATGACACTACTCTAAATGAGTTTGGCCGATCGCTATTGGCCCTGTGCACTGCGTATGATCTCACAATTTTAAATGGTTTGTTCGGGGAGGAATCGGGGAAATTTACGTACGTATCTCATGCAGGAAGTAGTGTGATAGACTATTTTATAGCGTCAGAGGATCTTCTCACAGTATTTGATTCATTGCGCGTGGTAGAATCAGTTACTTCCCCGCATATGTGTCTTGAGTTAAATATTTCCCGGGGCAATGCACATTCAGCTTGTAGGGAAGACATGGACGCCATGTCGACCACAAAAATTGTCTGGGATGCTATTTTTTCTGATGTGTATATCCAGAATCTTCAGAACTGTCTATCAGAACTAAGTGACAACGAAATGAAGATTGAATCACAATTAGATATAAATATGTTTGCAGGGGCGCTAACGGGATGTCTTGTGCAGGCTGCAGAATTTCTTAAAAAAACGTTTAAAACACGAGCTCAGTCGTATTCGAGAGGATGGTATGACAAAGAATGTGCAAATGACAAGAAAGCTGCCAGACGATATTTACGGATTTTCTTAACTACTAAGGCAGATGAAGATAGAAAAACATACATCAGGTACAGGAACAAATATAAACAGACCATTAGGGATAAGAAAAAAGAGTACAGAGCGAGTGTAAGTAATACTCTGGGTACAAATATGAGAGACAGTACAAAATTCTGGAGACAAGTTAAACTTCTGAGTACAAAATCACGAGTTCTTTGTAGCATTTCTTTACAAGCATTGTATGACCACTTTAAGAGTATTTTTTCGTGCCTGCCATCCGTCGACCATGATTGCCACGTGCAGCCGGGAAGTATCAATTTCTTTGACAACAGCGATTTAAATTCACCCATTACACGGGCAGAGATAACAACTGCTTTGAGGTCTCTAAAAACTGGGACATCTGCAGGCACAGATGGTGTATTAGCTGAAATGTTAAAATCAGCTGAACACTTGTTGTTGCCTTTATTATTGTATCTATTCAGTGCTATATTTGATTATGGTGTGTTTCCACATGTTTGGTCGGAGGCTATCATTGTGCCGATCCACAAACGTGGACCGAGTGACAATCCTGATAATTACAGAGGTATTGCTTTATCTAGCACCTTCAGTAAAGTATTTACCCATGTTGTTTGCTGCAGGTTACAGAACTGGGCAGATCAGCATGACCTTATTCGAGAAGAACAGGCGGGCTTTAGAAAAGGGTATGGGACAGTTGACAACATATTCATTCTGTATGGTATCATTGAAAAATATTTATGTAAACACAAAAAACTTTATATTGGTTATGTAGATTTTAAAAAAGCTTTTGATACTGTGGACAGGAGTATATTGTGGAAAATTTTGCAAGAAAATGGGATTACAGGAAAAATCTTAGATATTTTGATAGCCATGTACGGATCAGTGCGATACTGCGTAAGAGGGAGGGAGGGTCTAACAGACTTCTTTGAGTGCTCCTCGGGACTAAAACAAGGCTGCAAAATCAGCCCGATCTTATTTTCTTACCTAATTAATTCCCTGATTGAAGAGATTTCGGAAAACAGTAAGCACGGTATACAACTTTTACCCAACACACCTGATTTAAGTGCCCTCCTTTTTGCAGACGATGTCGCTCTGCTTTCTGATACAGCAGTTGGTCTCCAAAATCAATTAAACTGTCTTAAAAGCGCAGCAGATAAACTTGGCCTGAAGATTAACACAGACAAAACGAAAGTAGTTGTATACAGACTAGGTGGATATTTGGCCAGATATGAAAGATGGTATCTAGGTGACGTACAACTGGAAGTGGTCAGCGATTACAAGTATCTCGGCAACATACTTTCGACGAAATTATGCTCCAAAGAGACACAGAAGGATTTGGCTTGTAGAGCAAGAGCTGCTCTTTTTCTGTTAACTAAGACATTGAGAAAGATTGCGCAGGTAACACCAGATGTGTATTTTAAACTGTTTGATGCACAAATTCAGCCGATTCTTTTGTATGGAGCTGAAATCTGGGGAATGGATGATTGTCATACGGTAGAAAATGTACATCTACAGGCTCTGAAAAGTTTCCTTAACGTTTCTTCACGAACCCCTAATGATATGATCTATGGAGACACTGGGCGTTTTCCTCTGTCTATCAATGCCAAGTTACGTAGTATCAAGTACTGGCTTAAAATCTTGAAGATGGACGAAAGTAGGTTACCCTTTAGAGTTTATCAGATGATGCTGTGTACACCGAAAAATGAAGATTTTTGGGCAACCAAAATCAAAAAGATACTTATAGAATGCGATTTAGAAAATGTATGGTCAAACCAGCGGGTTACCAATGAGACAGCACTTCTGAGAAACATCAGAGAAAAACTCATTAGCAGATTTTGTACTGATTGGGAAGTGCGAGTACGGCATAGTAGTAGATATTCTTTCTATAGACTCTTCAAAATATCTTTTGGAACCGAACAGTACCTATACGATATAGATAAAAAAGTATT
Organism: Theodoxus fluviatilis; assembly: GCA_034096865.1. NCBI lineage: Eukaryota > Metazoa > Mollusca > Gastropoda > Cycloneritida > Neritidae > Theodoxus > Theodoxus fluviatilis. Next base: position 52,316 of record JAWQFJ010001562.1, read on the forward strand.
TAGAGATATTTATATACGTTTCAGGATGGGAATTACGGATTTATTCAGTCACAAATACAGATACACGACAGGTGATAGCATTAATTTGTGTCCGCTCTGCAGAGACAGAGAAGAAACAGAGACCCATTTTCTACTCTATTGCCCTACATTGTACGATTTAAGGGAACGTTTCATATTTGCTTCGTTAGATTCGAACGTCGATGAACCGGTAAAACGCCTAATGTCCAGTAAACACAGGAAGACAATAAGAGCAACTAGTATGTTTTTGTACAAGGCATTCAAACGTAGACAGGATGCGCTTGAGTCCGCGGAGCGGGACAGCTTTTATATTTAAGTAATTTTCTCGTAAGAATTGACACTGTCAATTACAAATATATTGACACTGTATATTTGAAATGTATTGATTTGTATTTACATTGTATACTTGAAAGGGGCCGGTGGCCTATTCAATAAATCCATTCGTTCGTTCGTTCGTTCGTTCTCTCTCTCTCTCTCTCTCTCTCTCTCTCTCTCTCTTTCTTTCTCTCTCTCTCACACACACACACACACACCCATACACACATACATGCATACACACATACATGCACACAGACACATACATACACACATATACATACACACATGCATACGCACATACATACACACATATACACACATACATACATACATACATACATACATACATACATACATACATACATACATACATACATACATACATACATACATACATACATACATACATACATACATACATACATACATACATACATACATACATACATACATACATACATACATACATACATACATACATACATACATACATACATACATACATACATACATACATACATACATACATACATACATACATACATACATACATACATACATACATACATACATACATACATACATACATACACACACGTATACACACATACATACACACACATATATACACACATACATATACACATATATACACACATATACACATATATACACACATATACACATACATACACACGCACATACGCATATACATACACACATATACACACACACATACACACACATACACACACAAACGCACACAAACATGCATACACACACATACATACACACATACATACACATACATACACACATACATACACACATATACACACACAAACATACAAACACACATATACATACACACACATACATACACACACACATACACACACACACATACACACATATATACACACATACACACACGTACACACATTCACACATGCACACACAAACGCACATACATACACATACACACACACACATACACACATACACACACACACACACACACACACACACTGCCGCCCTTATCAGCAGAAATCTACCTGGCTGTGAGCAGATGGTGCCCTGGGTCGCGCATGTATTCATCTGTGCCAACGTGAGACTCGCCCCTCGTGTCAGTTGTCACAGCATCGTAGTACGGAAGTGAGGAGCTCAGGAATACGCTCGTAAGTCAGGGTTTTAAATAACGCTAGCCTTGATGTCTTCCTCTCGGCAATGTGCTGCGGACTATCTGTCACTGAGGTGAAAAGGAAATGTTTTCCACGACTGGCAATAAAATGGTGTCTGCGTTCTGTCATAGATTGGCTGTCTCCCCCAACACAATCATTGCATGGGAATTACAATTATATGTATGTGGCACTTGTTCTTATTTTCCTTTATTCGACAATCAGTCCTTGATTCACTCCTGGAGAAATAACTAAACTTGTCCACAATAATATTTTTAATTTGATCCCCACGCCTGACATGGGACTTTCTGCATGGGGTACTCAGTTGATTGCGTGCAGCTGTATAGTGCTAACCCATGGTTGCATGTAAGCTTGAGTCAAATGTCGAGTCGAAAGTCCTTATCTCCACTGGGCAGGTTGACCCCCTCTGCACTAGTTCGTGCCGTTTGACAATACCCAGTTCGATTCTCGCAGACAGTTGACGTTAAGTAATGTGGCGCTTAAAAAAATCCATACAATTGCACCAGAAGCAGCAGTTTTGACAAACTGGCGTGTACATCTCGCCGGAGATACAGCGAGTGCTATTCTAAGGTGTATTTTCCGACAGCCTGCTTCACTGTACTCCGTGACTGATGGAATATGGCGACGGGCTTTTCCATGACCTTTGCCTCAGGTAAGTATGGGCTCAGACGAAAATGAAATCCCTCTGAATTTCTGCATGGTTTGATGCTCTTCCATCACTTCGCAATTTCCACTCATCCTTGCTCATGGCAGGGAATTTAGGGACGCCACGGCATGCTGCATCGGGGGATTCGGACACGCACAGCAGCCCTGCCTGTTGGGAAAGGGCTGGGGAGAAACGCTGTCTGGGGCAAAACGTGATCCTGGCTGAGGGACCCAGTCTCCCCCATAGCCGCTCTCTAGGGGACCTCCAATCATCGTCTTTGAAGTGCCGCAGTTGGGGCCAGAGAGCACAGCGTGTGCGCCCAAAGCCTGCATTCGGAGCAAGCGGCCCCGCTTTCTGCATTGGCACCGTTCCCAGAACTCCTCACCTCTGATAACTCTCCCTGAGGACCCACCCTCTCCTTGCGCTGCCCTCCCTCCCCCTTTACTGAACCCAGTGCCTCTTTCTTTCTTTCCTCTCATTGCTCCCCGGAGCCTCTTTCCACAGATCCACTGCCCTCCGAATCCATGCTTTACCATGCTCTCTCCAGAGAGCGGCTCCAGCCTCAAACTGGCTCCAGATGCCTGCCCCCTGCCAGCCACATACGGCGCCATCTTTGAACGCAGAGCTGAGGCATTTTGTTCTGCCCGCTCTTCAGGAGAAGCCACTCTGCTCCGACTTGCGTCTTTAACTTCCTGAGGCGACAGTTTTGATTGGTCTTTCACAATAACGAGGCACTTTCTCCATGACGTCACCGACAAATATGGCTCCCATGCAGGTGAACTCCAAAATGGCGAGGGATCGAGGAAAATGAATAAAGGAGGTGAGGGTGAGGGTAGGGATGGGGGCAGCGCTCTCTCCGAGGACTGCTTTACTTATGACAGACTTCAGCAGGTGCGGGTTTTACAGATAAGTTGCGTGTCTGGTTCTAAAAAGTGCGGCCATATCTTATCTCCGAGTTCACTTTTCTCATCGGATTTTTCACCCCCTTGACAACCACAATTCACCGCGGTTCCTTGCATGTTTCAACCTCTGACACTTGTGTTTTACGGTCATGAACTCTTTGGCAGCGCCAGGCATCTTTATTCGCGGCAGAACTGTAGACATAAATAAGATTCTTACGGTCGTAAACCGCATTTGGCCCCTTGAGTCGATGTAGGAAGAAAGAGTCTTCAGGTTTTATGAAAGTTTCTCTCTAAATATCTGCTATATGGACTGAATTTGCGGCACTTGAGTTTAAAAAACGCCACGATCTTCTAAAATTTTCAGGATTCGTTTACACTTATAGGCTGAAACAAAGCGCAGTACACACTCATGTGGCTGAATATGACGTTGCCTCTTCAGATTAAACAACATTTTCAGCGCCTAGATGACGTGCAATGGAATGTCATTAAGGCATTTGGCAGGGAATTCAGTCAAGCAAAAAAAACTGCAGAATGACCGCACAGATTTCCTTAGGTCTGTAGCCTCCAAGGGCGTAATGTCTACATAGTAATATGTGTTATATAGTGGGGGGTTTTCCACTAGCACTGCACCAGTGAATTCCACAGGGTTTTTTCTGTCAGGCTTATGGTCAAGGGAAAAGCACAGAAAACAAAGGATGCCAGGAGAGTACAGAGCTGTATAGTCTCTTTTCAATGATAGTTTTGTCAAAGAGTTATCTTTCTAGGTAATCTTCCTTGTGCACAACAACATTCTTTACGTGCTTGTATTAATCATAACAACTGATTTTGCAAATTTAGGAATTGTAAGGAAGTATTTGCATCTTGTACAGTGTTTGTATAGGTCAACTAAGCAAATCATGAACGTGCATTACTCCTGGACATTACCTCAAGCTTGCAGTGTTCGAGACAAGCATTTCTACATGTATTAGACAGCCAGGCCTTCTATCTTTGCCATGATTCATCCGAATTGGTGATATAACCCTTTCTTAAAGCTTTCAGTTATTTTCGTTATAGCGACCCGTTTTGCGTAGTACAGTTCACATACGGCAGCTGCCACACGATCCTCTCTTCCTACGCCAGCAACCCTGGTCATTGAGCTTCCACGCCTTCTCCAGTGGTTCGCCCTTGGTCGGCCGCAAGCAGCTTGTGGCACCGCGGTATCGACATAGACACTGCATCATATCCGCTGTAGGGTACATTCTGTGTTCTGTGCCGTTTTTTTATCTGCTGTAATAAATAATCAGCGAACAACACTTTGCGTGGATTTCCAAAGTGACAAGATGTAAATGTCTTCTACACCAGACATAACCATTTTGTTAAGCGTCAGAAAGTATTGAATCATGCTTTGAAGCACAACGTTATGATCCTTCCTGCCCACTCGTGACGTATCGTGTGCATTTAGCATACATCCTGGGTCTGCATCTCCTTTCTTGTGGCATACAAAATGTCCATGGAAATCTCCTTTTGCACTGATAAACATGTGTTGTACCAGCCAGTGCTCCCTGTGTGTGAGTTTGTCCAAACGAGAACCAGAAGTCAACACAACGAGATTGACAGCGCCTTATTTGAAAATAGTCGTTTATTTGCATCATATACAAATACAGAATAACACAAGATGTTTGAAGAAAGAAATGAGGAAAGATCGACGATGTCAAGCACGTCTGGTGCATTCGGTCTGCACGGGTAGCAGGACTTCCGGACAAGCAAGGCTACTCCGGGTGGGCCACCCCGTATGCAGACTGAACACAACCAGCCAGTGGAACAACTCCCGCTCCCAGCTAAGCCATATGGGGTCGACGTGAAGAGGTATGAAACAGTTAACAGCAAAAAGCAACGCACAGGTACAAAGTAAATGCTATGTGGGTTGCGAAGAGGAAAAGGAGGATTAGTATCGTCTAGTGAAAGAGTAGTAGTGGAAAACAAAGTCTGAACAATATGGTGCATATGGCGACTCCATCCACAAGCCGACCGGGCGCAGCAAAATCTGTGAAAAGTTACCACGTGAAAAGACGCGGAAGAAACTAGATTGTACAAACGAAATGGACAGTCACTGGCAAACCACCACTGCATACAGGCCTTCCCTTACTCAAGGGACGCTTGGCTGATCAAGAAAGGAGTGACGGGAAAGTTTCCAGTGAGATGAAGAGGTGAGAACGACAAGACAACAGCACGGCTCCTTCCACAAAGCATGTACATTTGGGTTATGCAATCCGTATTATGAACCACAGGGTTTTAATTGAATCATTCACGATAGAAACATCCATTACCTACGCCAAAGACAAGGATTGCAAAACACGTTCTGTCGCTATTCCACCGAAGACGAGAACATTCACTGAACATGCGATACAACACGTGTACGCTACTCGGACACTTACTGTCCGTGAGGGACAAGAATAAACTAAAAGGTCCAACAACATTGCACAGAAATAGCCCAGTGCACGATGGAAATCGAGTCACCGTGGCGAATGCAAAGGGGGGGGGGGGGGGGGGGGGGGGGGGCACTGGACAGATGGGTAGATAGACTTGGTGAGTGACGGGGACGATGTTAGCAGTCGACTGTCTGCCAGATCTAATTCTGCGTGCACGATCTCCACCCAAAGTGTGCGTACTCACCACTGTGTGGGACATCCTTCACGCCGCAACAACTATCACAATCTTGGAAACAAGTTACAGGTTGCACAGCGTACACGAAGGGCGACATTCTACCTAGAGAAGTCAAATGAGCGTTACCTCAATCAAACTGGTCATCGCCAGATAGTTTCATTCTGGATTCGATTCACCAGTTTGCAGTTTTTAGAAAACATGCTCGCAAAACTAAAACATTCAATTAACGAAAAAAAAAGGTTCAAAGGGGGAATATATGGTAAACAGATGCTGTTCATCGCCATGAATTCTTCTCTTTGTATATTCCTCCAAGCAGGAGAGGGACTCATACCAGTCTACAGCAAATACTCCCCGAGTGAGATACTCAGCATCAATACCGTGCACACACGCACAGCTCTGTCAGCTCCATACTCACAACATTCACTTCTACTGTTCTAGTGCGTTTGAACACACAAATCGTAAGCCATTACATTTTCAGCTTATGTACCAGAGTACGTTATAGAACAATTTTCTGAAAGCGTAGCACGATTGTAAATGAGTAAATGAAGGCATTTACACCAACTGTTGATCTTACAGATGTAAATCTGCAGTTTTCTAATGTCCATGTAGACCGCTTGCTTTTGTAACATGAACATAATGCAAATAAAAGTATATCGAAAAAACATTGGCTACAAAACAAGGAATGCTAAAATGGCACAAAGTCAATTCATTGTCGAAGCACTATAGTTGCATTTCAAAGTATTTCATTCAAGATGTTAGTCGCTTATGTAATTCGTAAGTGAATTCCCACGTCAGAAAAATTGTATAAAAGGCTAGTATTCAACAATAATTGAAAAATGCAAAATCATCAAATGCGGCAGTTCATATTTACATCAAGTTGATGATCAACACTCTCTCATTGACTTTTATGCGTCAATTTGACGCGCGAATCGGCATGTACAGATGCTGTATGCAATTCCATCTAAACATTTCACAAAAACTATTTCATTTGACTCCATTCTTTCCAAGTCTCTGATCCATCACACCTTAGGGTGTTTCGTGACACCTGATCAACGTGGAAGCTGTTCTACAAGTACACCGATGGTGCAGCCACTCATGGCAGAGGAGATACACATGTTGCGTTAGAGCCCCAAGGCCTAGGAGTACACGTAAGAAGCAAATGAAAAGTTGACGACATTTTATCACGGAAATTTCAATATCTCGAAATTTATCTGCTAAATTTTTCATTTTGTCATTCCGCTGATCTATGAGAGCTGAACAAAATTATCTGTACTAAATATAACACATGTACTTACAAAACGCCACGTGAAACTAATGAAATTGACACCTAGACTAACGCCCGATACCATGCGCTCCAGGCAATGATCGAGAAAGGTGTTTCCATGTCTGGCGTGGACAAAAAATGGAGCAGACAAAACGCACTATACAGAAAGAAGACCTAACTCTACCAGCTCTCTAAAATTCCAGTTCTATTCTTCTCGACCATTGAAAAATACCGTCTTAGTTGTCATGTCATAATGAGAGGAAAATCCAGTAGTGGCCATACTGTCACTAGCACCATCAGCGTCATGTTCACCAAAGCTTCTAAAGGATTCCACGAAGTCGATTAAATCTTAGTTTAATCAACAAAAGTACAGTCACCAAATGAGTCGGTCTCCTTTAAATTTTCTCCTCCAAGCTACAATGAAACATATTCGGATTCACACCTGAAATAATGTATCACTTCATGTCCTTAGAACAGCACAAAACTCAAGCAACCACAGTCTAAAGCAAAGCCTACCTTAATTTCAAAAACAAATCTACAAGGTTACTTTTCAGTCCATGCTACAGATCAGTCGACAGCGGCGCCAAGCATCATGGTCACTGCTTTATGAGAAAAGACACACTTCACGATGATTGAGCTTGGACATGCTGAGCGCTTAACTCCAGGAATGAAAAAAATCACATGCACTTCGTCAG
>JAWQFJ010001562.1:65000-69784 GCA_034096865.1 Theodoxus fluviatilis
GCGAGCACACCGGAACAAAAAACAATCCCCCTATGCAATACTGCAGATCATATGAAATTTAAGAAATTTAAACTAATTTCTATGTTTTCTTGACATACTTACCAGTAGACAACTCATAGGTATATGACCTTTCACCTCGAAAAAAGATTTGCATAAATCTTCCCCACCCACGTGGCCACCCCATAAGCCAATGAAGTGGCTTCATCCATAGCGTCATAGCCAGTGAAAGGGAGGCAACTCTCCCTTTTCCCGCGCATGCGCTCAGATACCAGGGTACTGGCCACGTGGCCTCACTTTCGACAACACACCGAGACTAGTGAAGATGCACAAAAATGGGGAGGAGGGTGGGAAAAATAATGTTGTCTACTGGTAAGTATGTCAAGAAAACATAGAAATTAGTTTAAATTTCTTAAAGTTTTCTATCCATACTGACCAGTAGACAACTCATAGGTATGATTACCCCAGCGGGAGGCGGGTGTGCATCCACGCAACAAAACTGCCAACAACTCACCACTCAAAGGCGAACAGCCGAACCCGCCACAACCAACTTGTTGATGCCACGGTATCATCCAGACGATGGACGTGAACGTCACACAGGTAGTGATGCGTGAAAACGCAGCCACTGTGCCAGAACGCCTCCCTCATGAGATGAGCCAGCGATACATTCTTGGCAAAAGCCACAGAGGTCGCCACTTGCGAAGCTCATGAGGTCTGGATGCACCAACCGGAGGCAGAAGGCTCGCATGCCGATACGCATCCGCGATCAAGAGACGAATCCAGGAGGAAATGGATGTCGTCGATATCTCGCCGTGATCAATTTCAAGGAAAGAAAAAGCCTACGTCGGCGACAACGACGAGACTGAGTTCTGGCCAAGTAACATTCAGTGCACGGACCGGACAGTGGACACAGTCAGGCTCGTGCGAAACGACGATACAAGAGAGACTCGTAATCGCAATACTCTGACAGACGGAAGAGCACTCTGATTCTTGCAACGAAACTGCGTGAACACGCAGTCACTACGCCAGAACACCATCCTCATGAGAGGAGACAGCGACACAGTCTTGGCAAAAGCCATAGAGGTCGCTACCTATGAATCCCATGAGAATTAGCCACGTGAACCTGCGTCCGACAGCAGCCAAGCAGAAAGTCTCAACAAGCTCGCATTTGGGTGGCCAATACCCGAACGAGGTTGCACGAGAGTGCACGCAGAGAGTTGGAGTTCGATGGGCTCCCCATCCGCCAGAGCCAGCAGATCAGGGAACCAGGAAGCTCCAGGCCAGAGAGGCGCGACCAGGATCATGCGAGGACGCTCCAGGGCGACCTTGGCCAACACCTTCGGAAGAAGGCGCGTGGGAGGAAAGGCGTATACTTCCATGCCCGACCACGACCGAGCGAAAGCATCTCGGCCGAGAGCCATTGGATCATGCATGGGCGAGAAGAAACATGGCAAACGCGCGTTGAAGCGGGTGGCAAACAGATCCACCATCGGTTTGCCCCAACGAAGCCACACCCGTTCTAGCGCCTGATGCGCTACAGTCCACTCTGTAGGCAGAACCTGATCCCTCCGACTCAAATCATCAGCCAGCACATTCAACTTCCCGGGAATGAACTCCGTGGAAATGGAAATACCATGGGAAGAGGCCCAGACCAGAATCTCCTCAGCCTTGAGAGACAGAGTCGTAGAGACTGTGCCGCCTTGATGCCTGAGATAACTCAGACATGTGACACTGTCACCTGAGACTGTCACGTGCCGATTCCGCAAGACCGACAGCAATCCCTGGAGGGAGAGAAAAACTGCCTCCATCTCCAGAAAGTTGATGTGCAGCCGCGATTCGCTCTCAGACCAGAGACCGGACACCGAGTCCGTGTCTGTGTGCCCACCCCAACCGCTCCTAGAAGCATCTGTGTACAGATAGATGAGAGGACCACAGGGTCGGATCGGAACAGACGACTGGAGCCACGTCACATCCGTCCAGCGCAAAGTGGCCGCGCGAAACCACTCCCCCAGCACCACAATCTGATCAAAATCTGAGCAGTTGGAGACTCGGCTGGCAAGTTGCCTCTGAAGAGGCCTCTTGGCGACCCGAGCCAAAGGCAACAGGGTAGCCATAGACTCCATCTTGCCCAGCAAAGATAGAAGGGTGCGATAAGGAGCGGACTCCACACCACGTAAGTGTGAGAGCAGAGCAACCAACGACTGCAACCTGTCCGAAGAAGGACGGACAGAGAAGGCGATAGTGTCAAACTGCATGCCTAGGTACTGAAATGTAGTCGATGGGAGGAAATCAGATTTCTTCAGAGAGAAATTGAAACCCAGGCTCTGTGCAAGGTGAACAACCGTCCCCGTGTCATGGGCACATTGCTGAGATGAGCGATGCAACACCAACCAATCGTCCAGATACATCCGCAGACGAACTCCCCTGCCCCTCACCACCATCGCCAACTGTTTGGTGACCTTGGTGAAAATGAAAGGAGCCGTAGATAGACCGAATGGGAGAGCAACGAATTGCAACACCCTGTCTCCCCAGACGAAGCGCAGATACTTCCACATGTCCGAGTGCATCGAGATATGAAAGTACGCGTCCTGAAGGTCCAATGACGTGGCAAAATCACCAGGACGGATTGCATCACGTACCGACCTGGCCGACTCCATCTTAAACGGCATCTCGCGAACAGACTTGTTCAAGCGAGAGAGGTCTAACACCGGGCGAAAACCACCAGAATGTTTCACAACTGCAAAAATTCTGGAGTAAAACCCCGGTGAGACCGGCGACACCTCCTGAACCACCTTTTTCTCCAGCAGAGAAGCGACCTCCTTTTCCAACACCCTTACCTTCTCAGGGTGAAGGGGCTTAGGAAAGGCCAGAGGCTCACGAGACAGACGCGGGGGGGTCGTGAACGGAATTCTATAGCCATCACGCACCACCCTCAGAATAGCGCTGTCGTGAATCTGCCGACGCCAAACGGCAAAAGCCCGTTTTAGAGCGTCCGCGCGCGTAGGGCGGGAGCGCAGACAGCGTGGCAAAGCACCGCAGCACACAGACTCCAACACCGACTGACGGTGGAAACGAGGCACATCCGAAGCGAATGTCTCTTGCGCAAGAGGAATCGTCGGATGCCCCTCTCCCACCAGAGAAGCGTCAACAGCCGATGTGGTCGGGTAGAATACACCGCCATCATCCGACTGGGACGCGTAGTCGACGCACGAGGAGGGAGACGGCCGAAACCCGACCCCCGGAACCGACCGACGCACCGGAGACCCCGTGTAAGGAGAAACACGGGAGGCGGTCCCAGAAGGAGAGCCGGAAGGCAGCCGGGCGGACTGCCGTCGAAAACCCTCAGAGTCCGTAGACCCATGGGAGCGACTAGCAGAAACCCGCACCGGACTGAGCGATCGCGAAATAGAGCGTGACAAATCCCGAGGGATATAGTGTCGCGACTCGACGCTCCGCTCACGCCTAGACCCCCGAGAACGAACGGGAGAATCAGAGTCAAAGGGAAGATCGCGATCTGACAAGCGAACGCCCGATCCCCCAAGACCGGAGACAGGGTGCTGATCGAACTGCAAAAGCAAGCGATCGTCAGACACGCACCGCCTAGGGCGAGAATCTCGCACAAAAACACGTGATCGCGGGGGCGCCAAGGACCGGGGACGAACATCAGCACCGCGCGTGCCGTGAACGGACCCCCGCCCAACCCCATCCACTGCTCGATCGTGTCGAGACTCCCGACAAGGATGATCACGATCGAGTAATAGACCAGGCAATCGTTGTGAAAACAAGAGAGGCTGATGATCAGACCGCAAAGCCAAAGACTGTGCGCGGTCGAAAGCAACGCCCCGCCGGTCGCGCTGATCGCCACGATCCCCAGATCGAGGAACAGAACGCCCGGAAGAGAAAGCAGCATGCCGATCGAACCAACCGGGCAAAGACGCCGTGGAATCGATCGCAACGCTCTGCCTGCCCCGTGACGCCGGAACGTCACGATGTGCGGAACGATCGGCGGATCGTCCGACAGCCAAGGCCGCATGTTGATCAGACCAGACGGGCATAGCCTCTGTGTGGTCGATCGCAACGCATCGCCTATAGCTTGATCCGCACCCAGCACGATCGATTGAACGATCCTCTGATCGCCAGTGACCCAAGGCAGTGTGTTGATCGTATCGTGCGGCCGAAGCCTCGCGTTGATCGATAGCAACATTCTGCCGATATCGCGACGCGTGTCGGATATGATCGACTGGACGACCCAGAGAAGGCCAGGAAACCGAAGCAACCTGCGGATCAGATCGCACGGGCAGAGCCCCCGTGCGATCGAAAGCCGAGTACGGAACGATCGGCCGATCGTCCGAACCCAAGGCCCCCTGCTGATCGAACCATACGGGCAGAGCCTCCGTGTGTTCGATCGCAACGCATCGCCTGAATCCTGATCCACCCCCATCACGATCGATCAAGTGATCATCAGATGGCCAGTAACCCAAGTCAGCGCGCTGATCGAATCGTGCGGCCGAAGCCTCGCTTTGATCGATAGCAACGCTTTGTCGAGATCGCGACTCGTGTCGGATATGATCGACTGGGAGACCAGGAGAAGGCCAGGAAACCGAGGCCACATGCGGATCAGATCGCACGGGCAGAGCTCCCGTGCGATCGATAGCTGTGCCCATCCCACCGAGGGATCCGTCACCGGCGCGGACTTACCTCCGAAGGAGAAACCGACCGGTGCGGACGCCACACTCTGGGAAGCTGAAAGAAAGGCAGCTGCAGACAAATCCACCAACATGCAGCAG
>JAWQFJ010001562.1:69801-72301 GCA_034096865.1 Theodoxus fluviatilis
GAAACGTTATTCCGAAAGTACTCTCCTGCAAATCCTGGATTACTTCATCAACTGATTATGCGACACACTTGTTTTGAGTCCCTTTGAACTGCCGCCCCCCCCCCCCCCCCCCCCTTCAACTCGAAGCACTCTCCGCATATTCGAGTCACGCACTACAGAGCACACACACTGCTGTCAGGCATCGTGCTACACGCACCTTTCCTGCACATCTGCTCGTCCTTCTCGCATCGCTCCAGAATCCTCAGCTTCAGGTCTTCCAGCTGCTCGTGTGTCAAGGGTTTCTCCATGTACTTCCGTCGCCGCCGCTTCCGCAGGTAGAGGACGAGGAGAACGATAAGAAAGAGGAGGAAGAGCGCGCCGGCGACGCTGGCAGCGATGGCAGTGATCTTGACGTCATTGCTCGAGTCAGACTGACGCTCGATGATGTCATTGCAGTCGCTCAGGTCTGCAACAGGTAGTCACGTGGTCAGTGGAACCAAGTCACGTTGGTAAACGAGATGTTAATGAATTCCATCATCTCAGCCTCACACTCCAAACCCAAAGTTTTTTTTTTAATGCTTTGCTAGAATTGCATAAATTTTAATTTGGCGATGAAAATAGACCCTTGCAAAGAGAACGCACATGATCTGAAATTCGTGCACAAATCGATATTCTCCCATTAATACAGCATGCTGGTGTTTTTTTAATGTTAATAAAATATAATCGCGGGGTGAAATGTTTATCAGACGAATTAACGTGTTGGGGGGAAGGGGGAGGGGGGGCAGGGGAGGGGGGAAGGGGAGAGGGAAGGGGGGGAGGGGGGAAGGAAGAAGGGGGAAGGGGGAGGGGGGAGGGGGAGGGGAAGGGGAAGGGGGAGGGGGAGGGGAGGGGGAGGGGGGGAAGGGGTAGGGGAGGGGGAAGGGGAAAGGGGGAGGGGGAGGGGGAGGGGGGAAGGGGGAGAGGGAGGGGGAAGGGGAGGGGGGAGGGGGGGGGGAAGGGGAGGGGGGAAGGGGAGGGGGGAAGGGGAGGGGGGAAGGGGGAAGGGGGGAAGGGGGAGGGGGGAGGGGGGGAGGGGGGAAGGGGGGAAGGGGGGGAAGGGGGAGGGGGAGGGGGAAGGGGGAGGGGGGGGGGAGGGGGTAAGGGAGAGAAGGGAAAGGGGGTGGAGGGAGGGGGGAAGGGGGAAGAGGAAGGGGGGAGGGGGGAGGGGAAGGTGGAGGGGGAAGGTGGAGGGGGGAGGGGGAAGGGGGAAGGGGGAGAAGGGAAAGGGGGTGGGGGATAGAAGTGCAGAGCTGAGTGTGCTACCCTTACTGTGCACCCTGGGGCCACAGACGTTGTCGAAGGTGCCGTTACTGCGCTTGATGGTGCAGCGTCCGTCTTTTTCACAACTGGAATGCACAACGTGACGGATTGCAGCAGCGAGCAAATGCAGAGAGGGCAGAGTGATATTGAAAGCGAGTCTTCATCACTTCAATGTGAAGGTATCATCAACAGTTACAGGTACAGCGTGACTTCACCTGAAGTATTGGTGTGCTCGTCATCTCGCGAAAGCTCCGAAATACTAGGTGACGTCACAAGCATTGTCAACCAGTTATAGTGCGACTTCACTTTAATTTAAAATGATAATGTACTTATCATCTCGGGGAAAGTGAGAAATACTTACTTGGTGAGAGGCATACACTTCTGTATCCTGTCCTTCTTGTCAGAGTACATGTTCATGTCTAAGCATTTGATGCATTTGCCTGAAAGGGAAAGAAAATACGAATTGCTCGAGCAGTTCCAGAGTTAACGAACTCATACTTTGCGGTGGCTTAGATAGATAGATAGAGAGAGAGAGATAGATAGATAGATAGATAGATAGATAGATAGATAGATAGATAGATAGATAGATAGATAGATAGATAGATAGATAGATAGATAGATAGATAGATAGATAGATAGATAGATAGATAGATAGATAGATAGATAGATAGATAGATAGATAGATAGATAGATAGATAGATAGATAGATAGATAGATAGATAGATAGATAGATAGATAGATAGATAGATAGATAGATAGATAGATAGATAGATAGATAGATAGATAGATAGATAGATAGATAGATAGATAGATAGATAGATAGATAGATAGATAGATAGATAGATAGATAGATAGATAGATAGATAGATAGATAGATAGATAGATAGATAGATAGATAGATAGATAGATAGATAGATAGATAGATAGATAGATAGATAGATAGATAGATAGATAGATAGATAGATAGATAGATAGATAGATAGATAGATAGATAGATAGATAGATAGATAGATAGATAGATAGATAGATAGATATAGATAGATAGATAGATAGATAGATAGATAGATAGATAGATAGATAGATAGATAGATAGATAGATAGATAGATAGATAGATAGATAGATAGATAGATAGATAGATGATAGATAGATAGATAGATAGATAGATAGATAGATAGATAGATAGATAGATAGATAGATAGATAGATAGATAGATAGATAGAT
>JAWQFJ010001562.1:74801-84343 GCA_034096865.1 Theodoxus fluviatilis
GAAATGAGAAGAATAGAGCCTTTGAAATATTGCAAAATAGATCTCCAAACAGGATGTCAGCGAATGAATATTTGCACTCCATAAATGCAATGGCTTTTTTGTGTGAAAAGAAGCACGTGGGCCTGCAAATTCCATTGGGCAGCTCTACTTGAAGTTGAAGGCAGACGCGCTGGGGAAACAAGAAAAATTGCGTTAGCTTGCTGCTTGCTTGCTGGCATGTTGAAGGGATTTCCATCACCGGCGAGCTAACAGTGAAATTGATTCAGGGCTCCGCTGAACGCTCCTCATTGAATTATTCCCTCGGCATTCGAATTTTCCTCTCCTCCATCGCCGATAGAGATATAACTAGTTTACGGCTACATGCGAATTCTCTAGAACGCTAACAACATCATTTCAGGAAGGGAAGAAAAAACGTCCCCAAGTCGGGAGTGCTTCATGCTCTCCTCTCGCTTGTCCGACAGCCTCCGCTATCTGCCCGTCAGTGTTAGTGACTGTCTGCTTGCATCCACGTCTACCTACCTGCTTCCCTCTCTTCTGCCTACACACGTCTTTCTTTGTATGTGCTCTGTCTGCTTGCTGCACATCATTACCTCTCTTGAATATCTGTAGACTTTTATTGCAGTCTATCAGACCGATTGCCTTCCTGGCTAGCATCTTCTTGCTAGCCTGTTTCCCTGCATGGGCCGCTTGCTAGTCCACTTGCCTCGCCTCGCTCTCATATCTTCATGTACTTCGCGTGCTTGCTTGCTTGCTTGCCTTGCCTCGCCTCGCCTTGCTCCCATGTCTTCGTGTGCTCCGCGTGCTTGCTTGCTTGCCAGTTTGCCTACCTGCTTGACTGTTTGCCGGTCTGCCTGCCTATCCTCCTTCTCCCCTGCCTTGCTTGTCCCCTCGGCCCGCCATCGAGTCTCCTCTCCTGCCAGGCAGCTTGCCTCCCTCGCTCTTCCTCGCTGGCAGCCTGGGCACGCGCCCCCTCTTGAAGGTCGTGCTAATTCCATCGTCCCAATAAAATACAAAAAAGAATGGCTGCCGCCCAAAACTCGATGCGATTAGAGGACAGGCTGTGGAGAGAAGGGCGGCCTGCCTTTGCTCCAGCAAATTACAGAGCGGCGTGAAGGAGGCCAGATGGAGAGCGCAGCTCCCTGTGCCTTCTTCTCCCCGCCTAGCTAGAGCTACGTAGTCGCTCGGATGTCTTCGGGTCTTGGGGAACGTCTGCTGTCCTCTATCATCTACATCTGCTTTGCTACAGCGCATCACGTATTCCTGTCTAAGCGCCGTCAATCATGTACGTCTACGGCATCAGCAGCCATCACCCGCAGCCGAAGAAACCGCCCCAAATTACTTTGGAGTGCCCGGATGAAAGTATCCGAGATACGTCGGGCAACGAATTCTGTTTTTCAAACGCCGCAAACTTGCTATCACCCGTGATTTTCCCAGCGTGGTTGCGATCTTTGAACGGCAGGGACGAATAAGCAGGCATTGATTGGCGGACACGTGTCCCCGGGTCTCCCACACTCAAGACGAGGCCAGGGGGGGGGGGGGGGGGGGCATGGAGAGGACACGCCACACATGACTCACTTCGGCGAAGAATATTAGCAGTGAGATTTTAAAAGCCCACATCGATTCCAAGAGGATACAACTCGCCCTGCACTGCACTGCACTGACTATGTTATAAAAACAGGTTTTGGCAGTGGCTAGGACGAAGGGAATACACGCTGCAAATAGACTGCAGCAGTAGGACTTCTAAACATGTCTTGGTAATCACGAGTGCCTTCAATGAATTGTCTCCAACAGTCAATATCCCCCCCTCCCAATCCCCACCGCCCACTCCCCAACCCCCATCCCCACCACTCACTCCCTCCACCCCCTCCCCCCCTCTCTCTGTCTCTCTCTCTCTCTCTCTCTCTCTCTCTCTCTCTCTCTCTCTCTCTGTCTCTCTCTGTCTCTCTCTGTCTCTCTGTCTCTCTCTCTCTCTGTCTCTCTCATCCTTTAATTTTAGCCGTCGAATAGCTCTAAGAAAATACATGTGCATTGCATACTCTCAAGTCTCCTATCATCTAAGCAAATTGCTGATGGCGCTGAACTCGGTCTTCAGAAAGGGTTCCGAGGTAGACAGCAGGCGTTACGAAAGGAAGCGGACACACAGAGGAGGACCGCACAACTCAGTTATCCGGTGCCGAGGTCCCAAACGCCGGTCTCCTTCGCAAAACCAACATGGCGGACAGCAGGATCGAAGCGAGTTATCTCCTCTTGAGTGACGTCCCGCGCCGCTAGAGGGAGCGGGGCAGCGTCCCTGAACAGGCGGTGACATCAAAGTCGAGGTTCCGTGGCTCTGAGACCCTCGGAGGGAGGGGCAAGAGTTGCCTTCCCCTGGTGGCCCTCGAGGGCCGCTGCCGAGGTGGAGGCAAACAGTCTGCCTTCCGCAGTTCCTGACGCCTTGGCAAGGACGTGTTCCTCCAGCCTCAGTCGCCAGAGACCCCTTGTCCGCTCGACCACCCCACCCCTCCCTAGGGTAACCATGCAAGGAGTCGGATCTAAGCCAGCCCATAAAGCAGAGACGAGGGGGTGGGGGGGGGGGGGGGGGGGAGCTGGAGCTAGGGAAAGAGAGAAGTAAGAAGAGGACAGAGGCTCACAGCAATAAAATGATGGGGCGAGGGTGCGTGGATTTCTCATTCTGCACACACTTCTCCAAAGCCACAGCTGTCTCAGCGGGCGCTGAAGAGTTTCTTTCAGTAGTGAATCGATTGGTCGGTTTTCCGACAGGAAGTGAAAAGGGAAAGAATTCTCGCACCGCTTCCGATGGGAATTACTTCCTTTGCGTAAGGGAAGTCCTGCACACGAAACCCCCTTTCTTCTCCTTTTTGCTGCCCTGTGAAGCCAGCTCTCGCTAGCCTCTGCAAGGATGTGGGGACACTGTTCTACGGGAACATTCCTTTGCGCTGAGCGGAGTGGAGTCCAAGCAAAGGAAGAAAGCGACAATAAACGAATCATTGCCTCGTTTCTGGCTCTTACTGAACATGTATGACGCTGTATGCTCACTTGGCATTGAAAAAAACTGGTCTGTGGACAACCACACGTCTTCGGTTACGCAGGAACCCCTCCACGACCCTGCATCAGCTGCAACTCCCAGATGCTGGTCTTTCAGGCCTGCTCAGGTAGCCCAGCCATACCCATTCCAGACTTAGTCTCTTCATTCTTGCCTGATGCTACACACAGGCAAAAACAAGACTGTGGTTACTGTCACCACTCAGTGTATTATTGTTTAACTGTACGCAAAGATTAAAGGTCTGTCACGGCTCATGGTGGGTGGTGTGACTTCCAGTCCACATCATATTCTTTTTGTGCAGCGTTATATACCTTTAAGAATTATGCAGCGTCGGCGCTTGATGTTAGAGGCGACATTGCACGTGCTTTTCCGCCTTCATGCTGTGTGTCCCCTGTTGCACGATATTTAAGGGTACTGGCGCAGGGAATTTATTATATAAAGACCGGTTTTTATTTCGCAGGGGGAATGGAAAAAATGGTTTGAAAAGAAAATGATAAACTAAGAGCTTTATATGTGTAAGTCCGATGTGGGCGTTTTTAAAAATTAAGATTTCTTATTAGTAATGTTTCCCCTGTGGGTTCGGGTTAAGAATTGACCCACCGCGTCTCTCTGCGCGTTTCTTGTGATACCTAAGTAGAACACCGTGACTTGGTTAGCGTTTACTCTGGACTGTTCTGGTGATTTTCATGCCCGATGGCCCTGCATGGCCTACGGGGGCTGATGGGCCGTGTAATTCCATCCTTACCATCCAGAGTATTGTTTTCAGTTACGAGAGATGGAGATGGATTGATAAAGAGAATTGGGACTAAAAACTGTTAATGTTAAGCCCGCTGGGCGATTTTCAAAGGTTTTGTATTTGGATAATTCTTTTTGTTTCTTTTCATTTTATTCTTTACTGTCCGGTTGGGGATCGAGCCACCTTCCACCCATCTCAACCGTGACAGATGCCACCCGCCATGAGTCTTAAGCCCTTCTGACGTGTAGTCTGTCTTTTGTGTTAACCAGAACGACTCTATTTTTCTCTACAGACCCTAAACATATTTCTCATGAAGAGAGAGAGAGAGAGAGAGAGAGAGAGAGAGAGAGAGAGAGAGAGAGAGAGAGAGAGAGAAACAAACAACGAGCCACCCCATCTTCCCTGCCCTTCGAGCACTTGGGAAATCTACTATTTACGTTTTACAAAAGCGTTTCCAGCGAAAGAGAAACTTGATTTATATTCAGCCTGGCCTCATCTAAATAATAAAACAAAACAAAACAACAAGTTCAGGCCGACCTATCTGTTTTGGCCACGTGACCGTAATCACAACATTCTTTTTCATTGGCCTAACCATGATATTCTGCGCCTTGAACACCTCCCTGTGAATCTTGCCATGCATATCGTTCACAATGTCAAGTGAACCCGGCAGCGGCTCGCGTCATCGCAAAGAAGCACGTGGAAGCTGCGGTGTCACACAGTACTCAGTTGAGCTTCTCCACTACGGGCAGACGAGCCACGAGGATTCATTCCTGGCTACTCGGCGTGTTTGCACGTGTCCGCACTACAGCCATTCAGATGCAGATGAAGGAGCGGGCGGAATATTGGTAAGTTGATAAATGATTAGACAAGGAGGAGACATAGGCAAACAGCAGCAGTGAAAATAAATGAAGGCGTGAAAGAAGACAAGAGCAGGAGAGGACACAAAGAAACGCGTGGAGAAGGAGAGAAAAAAAAGAATTTATTTTCTCATTTCATTTCACGAAGCACATAAGAACCCTTGCCGCAGGCGTCGGCCTGCTCGACCAGCCTCGAATCAATACACGGCCCACGAGCGTGCCATTTCCACGTTGTACGCAAACGTCTACAGCGGAAAACAAACATAAGGCACGGTTTTCCCTCCTCCACTTGATGTGCACATGCCCACATAAGGGCTGAAGACAGTCTTCCGATACGTCGACATCGATCTCGCATCAAACAGCCTCTCCCCCAGGCCTCTGGGGTGTAGGCTCCATTTTTCCCCGCTTTCATTGTAGCTTTTATGCTGGTATTTTGCACGGACACAACATCGAAGTGTTTTGTCTTTATCATTTCTGTTCCCAGGTTGACGTGTCTGCATGAGGCTGCCTGCGAAGGCCGCGTCCCGTGAACGGTGGGATGACGACGTCTGGATGGTGGGAGCGCTGGTCCGCCATTAGAGATTAATGGTCCGCCCCGTGGCCCCGATCAATGGCAAATTTCCATAGCGCAAACAATGGCGCCGTCTGGCGTGGAACCCGCCCAGGTGTGGCTGGCTATTGCGTGGGCAACGGAGGCAGGTCAGCGCAGGTAGCCAGGCAATGCTCCAGGTATCCAAGCAATCGTCCAGCACTTAGACAATCCCCTTGTCTATGTCGGACGTCAACTCAGGGAGCCCTTCCCCATCCCTATCCCACTCCCCCCTCTCCCTCTTCCTCCCCACCATTCACACAAGGGCGAAAGGTCTAAACTATTTTAGCCTTTGAAAAAGTCTATCTTCAGACTGGCCACTGACGTCATTCTGGCCTTTTCCTGTAAAACTGATCCCACCTCGTCGGCCATTAACATCTAACAATATACTCTAACATATTTTGTTGCGGAAAAAACTCCCACCGATTCGAAACTAAACGGAAGTGAGCGGCAGCATTAAACGTTCACCTCATTAGAACGACACTAATAACTTTTTTTTACTACGTTTTTTCCTAACAGTAAAACATTTCTGCCAGGGAGAGAGATATGAAGACAGATTTTTTCATCAATATCACCATGACGCTTGTGACGCCGAATACCGCGAATATTTCAGAGACACCTGGTGGGCGCGGAGGAAATTAATTGGATCAGTGAGGGAAAGCTGTTTTGAATTCACGACGCCATTGCTTGTGCAGGTGCTGCATCGGGGCCAAAAACAGCGAGGAGGCTGGCTGTCGCGCTTCGGCAGTTTTGGAACCAGCCAGACATAAAGGGAGAATTTCCAAACGAGCGCTTCCAGAAATGATCGGAAATGCCTGAGTGCAAGTGGAAGGTTTCCAAACGCCTTATTACAGACTTCCAGGCCATGGCGAATGAGGCAGGCGCCGCGGCCGTGTGTTGGTGGATGTCTGGAGACGGAGACAGGTGGGTGGGACAAGGGCCTTGCGCGTTGTCCCTTTGCAGTCGCCGTCCTCATAATTATCGTCTCCCCTGAGCTCTCATCAGGTCTGACTCTCATCAGGTCTGACTCTCATCAGGTCTGGCTCGCAGTTACCAAGATTTTTTTACGACGCTCGAGCTGCGGTACTAAACCCGTAATGAGACGCAAGCACAGAAAGATGCAGCTTCAGAAGATGAAAGCGGAAATACGACTGTCGCAAAAACTCTTCAAAGATGACTCGCCCAGACACTCTCTACAGTGAAATGGAGTTAGAGGAGAAAGGAGCACAGGCAGGCAGTCTCTCTCTCTCTCTCTCCTCTCTCTGTCTGTCTGTCTGTCTGTCTGTCTGTCTGTCTGTCTGTCTGTCTGTCTGTCTGTCTGTCTGTCTGTCTGTCTGTCTGTCTGTCTGTCTGTCTGTCTGTCTGTCTGTCTGTCTCTCTCTCTCTCTCTCTCTGTTTGTCTGTCTGTCTGTCTGTCTGTCTGTCTGTCTGTCTGTCTGTCTGTCTGTCTGTCTGTCTGTCTGTCTGTCTGGATTCGCGCCCCCCGCCTGTGGGGTGTCCCCCTCCCCCCCTCGAACTGTCCTCCAGTCCCTCCTCCCTACCGACCCCTCTGCCTCTGCCTCCGTCTACTCCGATCGACACTCCTCCCTCAACCGTCCCTCATTCCTCCGCGTGACATTCCCGCCGCCCTCCCTCCCTCGCCTCCCGTCCCTCCTCACACCCCTCCGAGTCTCGTCCGACTCCGGCTCCCGCTCGACTCGACTCCCCTCCTCCCTCCTCCTCCGCCTCTCTCCTCCTCCTCCTCTCTCCTCGCCTCCTCCCTCCTCTCTCCTCTTCTCCGCCTCCTCCTGTTCCTCCGCCTCCTCCTCTTCCTCCGCCTCCTCCTCCTCTTCCTCCTCCTCCTCCGCCTCCCTCCTCCTCGCTCCTCCTCCCCTCCTCCTCCTCCTCCTCGCCTCCTCCCACCTCCTCCGCCACTCCTCCTCTCCTCCTTCCTCCTCCTCCTCCGCCTCCTCCTCCTCCTCCTCCTTCCTCCTCTCCTCCTCTCCTCCTCCTCCTCCTCCTCCGCCTCCTCCTCCCTCCTCTCCCTCTTCCTTCCCTCCGCTCCTCTCCCGCCTCCCCTCCTCGCCTCCGCCCTCTACCTCCTCCTCCCCCGTCCTCCTCCTCCTCCTCCTCCTGCGCCTCCTCCTCCTCCTCCTCCTCCCCTCCCCCGTCACTCCTCCTCCTCCTCCTCCTCCTCGCTCTCGCGCCTCCCTCCTCCGCCTCCTCCTCCTCCTCCTCCTCTCCCCCCCCTACACTCCTCCCCCTCCCCGCCTCCTCCTCCCCTCCTCCTCCTCCCCTCCTCCTACTCCACTCCTCCTCCTCCGCTCCTCCTCCTCCGCTCCTCCTCCCCTCCTCCTCTCTCCTCCTCCTCCTCTCCTCCTCCCTCCCTCCCTTCCTCCTCCTCCTCCCTCCTCCCTCCTCCCTCCTCCTCCCCTCCTCCTCTCCTCCTCCTCTCCCTCCTCTCCCTCCCTCCTCCTCCTCCTCCCTCCTCTCTCCTATTCCCTCCTCCTTCTCCCTCCTCCTCCCACCTCTCCTCCCCTCCTCCTCCCTCCTCCTCCTCCTCCTCCTCCTCTCTCCTCCTCCTCCCTCCTCTTCCTCCTCCCTCTCTCCTCCTCTTCCTCCTCCCTCTCTCCTCCTCCCTCCTTCCTCCTCCTCCTCCCTCCCTCCTCCTCTCCTCCCCTCCTCCTCTCCTCTCCCTCCTCCTCTCCTCCCTCCTCCTCCTGCTCCTCCTCCCTCCTCTCCTCCTCCCTCCGCTCCTCCTCCTCCTCCGCCTCCTCCTGCCGCTCCTCCTCCTCCTCCTGTCCTCTTCTCTCCTGCTCCTCCTCTTCCTCCTCCCAGCCTCCCTCCTCCTCCTGCTACACCTCCTCCCACTCCTCCTCCTTCCTCCCCCTCTCCTCCTCCCTCCTCCCTTCTCTCCTCCATCCCTCGCTCTCTCCTCCTCCTCCCCTCTCTCCTCTACTCCTCCTCCTCTCTCATCCCCCCCCCGTTCCTTCCTTCTTCGGTCTTATTGACTGCGTCCTTCTTGTGGTCTTGGGAAATGTCTTCCTGTAAGACCTGAATATCTCGTAGGCTACTTGCTCTTGCTGTTTCCTTTCCTTTTTTTCTTCTTTTAGAACATTTTAAACGATTCGCTTAGATGTGTCTTAACGCCGCGCCTGACTTTATACAACAAATCGGCAAGCGCTATTCTGAAACAGTCGTCATTACATTTACAGTCCTGTACCTATCGTAATGTCAGCGCTAGCGTTGAAAGCCAGTTTGCCCACGCGCACATCACTTCGCACAGGCACGTCCACAAGTGCTACGCTAGTCTCACTGTGTCGAGCGTGAGAAAGCAACTCACCCACGCGGTGCGCACCTAATACAATAGATCAACGCACCCTGCGTTAAGGTAGCCATTCGCGACATGGTCGCTTCAAGCCTTCACCAGTCCAGCTGTCCAGCTCGTCATGTGAATGGCCTTACCTCACTAATACGTAATAATAATAATAATCACAGACTATTTCTAACGCACATACCTTCCCTAATAGGCAAGCTCATGGCGTGTACAATGAGAAAGTCTACACTCATACAAAGCATTCTAACACTCACACACTGTACAATTGAAATAAAAAGAAAATTAAATACAATACAATTAATTAAGTAGCAGGCAAAAACACGAAACATAAAAGAGGCGCCTTCACTGCTCGTCAGGAAAGACTGACCGGAACAGGTGTGTCTTGAGGGAGGTTTTGAACTGGGACATGGAATTAGAGTGACGGACAGGGAAAGGTAGGCTATTCCATGTTACAGGGCCGATGTAGGAAAAAGCTCGCTGTCCTTGGGTTTTCTTTTTGCGACGGGGGACATTTAACGTTTTGGTGTCTGCAGCTGAACGGTTATTTCTAGCGGGGGTGTAGACAGTGAGAATTTCTTTGAGTGCGTGTGGTGCAGTTTGATTGAAGAAGTTGAAACACATAATGGCTAGCTTATACTCTATCCTCTGAGCGACGGGGAGCCAATGCAGTGCACGAAGGAGTTTGGATGTGGGAGTTCTCTTGGGACATCTAAAGATTAATCTAGCAGCAGTGTTTTGGACTTTTTTGCAGTTTGTTTAGCAGAGTGTCAGGAATGCCGGCAAGAAGAGAATTTCCATAATCAAGACGGGACAGAACAAGGGAAGTGACAAGGGTTTGAGTGGCCTGTTGTGAAAGATAGTGACGAATAGTGCCAATTTTCCTTAACTCGTAGTAAGCTAACTGTCAAACTTTGTTCACATGAACTCTCATAGAAAGATCATCATCGAACATGACACCTAAGTTCCTAACAGACTTTGAGAATTCTATTCACTTGGCCTAT
>JAWQFJ010001563.1:0-12500 GCA_034096865.1 Theodoxus fluviatilis
TCCCCTAGTCCTACAGCCCCAGTCCCCCTAGTCCTACAGCCCCAGTCCCCCTAGTCCTACAGCCCCAGTCCCCCTAGTCCTACAGCCCCAGTCCCCCTAGTCCCCTAGTCCTACAGCCCCAGTCCCCCTAGTCCTACAGCCCCAGTCCCCCTAGTCCTACAGCCCCAGTCCCCCTAGTCCTACAGCCCCAGTCCCCCTAGTCCTACAGCCCCAGTCCCCCTAGTCCTACAGCCCCAGTCCCCCTAGTCCTACAGCCCCAGTCCCCCTAGTCCTACAGCCCCAGTCCCCCTAGTCCTACAGCCCCAGTCCCCCTAGTCCTACAGCCCCAGTCCCCCTAGTCCTACAGCCCCAGTCCCCCTAGTCCTACAGCCCCAGTCCCCCTAGTCCTACAGCCCCAGTCCCCCTAGTCCTACAGCCCCAGTCCCCCTAGTCCTACAGCCCCAGTCCCCCTAGTCCTACAGCCCCAGTCCCCTAGTCCTACAGCCCCAGTCCCCCTAGTCCTACAGCCCCAGTCCCCCTAGTCCTACAGCCCCAGTCCCCCTAGTCCTACAGCCCCAGTCCCCCTAGTCCTACAGCCCCAGTCCCCCTAGTCCTACAGCCCCAGTCCCCCTAGTCCTACAGCCCCAGTCCCCCTAGTCCTACAGCCCCAGTCCCCCTAGTCCTACAGCCCCAGTCCCCCTAGTCCTACAGCCCCAGTCCCCTAGTCCCTAGTCCTACAGCCCCAGTCCCCCTAGTCCTACAGCCCCAGTCCCCCTAGTCCTACAGCCCCAGTCCCCTAGTCCTACAGCCCCAGTCCCCCTAGTCCTACAGCCCCAGTCCCCCTAGTCCTACAGCCCCAGTCCCCCTAGTCCTACAGCCCCAGTCCCCCTAGTCCTACAGCCCCAGTCCCCCTAGTCCTACAGCCCCAGTCCCCCTAGTCCTACAGCCCCAGTCCCCCTAGTCCTACAGCCCCAGTCCCCCTAGTCCTACAGCCCCAGTCCCCCTAGTCCTACAGCCCCAGTCCCCCTAGTCCTACAGCCCCAGTCCCCCTAGTCCTACAGCCCCAGTCCCCCTAGTCCTACAGCCCCAGTCCCCCTAGTCCTACAGCCCCAGTCCCCCTAGTCCTACAGCCCCAGTCCCCCTAGTCCTACAGCCCCAGTCCCCCTAGTCCTACAGCCCCAGTCCCCCTAGTCCTACAGCCCCAGTCCCCCTAGTCCTACAGCCCCAGTCCCCCTAGTCCTACAGCCCCAGTCCCCCTAGTCCTACAGCCCCAGTCCCCCTAGTCCTACAGCCCCAGTCCCCCTAGTCCTACAGCCCCAGTCCCCCTAGTCCTACAGCCCCAGTCCCCCTAGTCCTACAGCCCCAGTCCCCCTAGTCCTACAGCCCCAGTCCCCCTAGTCCTACAGCCCCAGTCCCCCTAGTCCTACAGCCCCAGTCCCCCTAGTCCTACAGCCCCAGTCCCCCTAGTCCTACAGCCCCAGTCCCCCTAGTCCTACAGCCCCAGTCCCCTAGTCCCCTAGTCCTACAGCCCCAGTCCCCCTAGTCCTACAGCCCCAGTCCCCCTAGTCCTACAGCCCCAGTCCCCCTAGTCCTACAGCCCCAGTCCCCCTAGTCCTACAGCCCCAGTCCCCCTAGTCCTACAGCCCCAGTCCCCCTAGTCCTACAGCCCCAGTCCCCCTAGTCCTACAGCCCCAGTCCCCCTAGTCCTACAGCCCCAGTCCCCCTAGTCCTACAGCCCCAGTCCCCCTAGTCCCCTAGTCCTACAGCCCCAGTCCCCCTAGTCCTACAGCCCCAGTCCCCCTAGTCCTACAGCCCCAGTCCCCCTAGTCCTACAGCCCCAGTCCCCCTAGTCCTACAGCCCCAGTCCCCCTAGTCCTACAGCCCCAGTCCCCCCTAGTCCTACAGCCCCAGCCCCCCTAGTCCTACAGCCCCAGTCCCCCTAGTCCTACAGCCCCAGTCCCCCTAGTCCTACAGCCCCAGTCCCCCTAGTCCTACAGCCCCAGTCCCCCTAGTCCTACAGCCCCAGTCCCCCTAGTCCTACAGCCCCAGTCCCCCTAGTCCTACAGCCCCAGTCCCCCTAGTCCTACAGCCCCAGTCCCCCTAGTCCTACAGCCCCAGTCCCCCTAGTCCTACAGCCCCAGTCCCCCTAGTCCTACAGCCCCAGTCCCCCTAGTCCTACAGCCCCAGTCCCCCTAGTCCTACAGCCCCAGTCCCCCTAGTCCTACAGCCCCAGTCCCCCTAGTCCTACAGCCCCAGTCCCCCTAGTCCTACAGCCCCAGTCCCCCTAGTCCTACAGCCCCAGTCCCCCTAGTCCTACAGCCCCAGTCCCCCTAGTCCCCTAGTCCTACAGCCCCAGTCCCCCTAGTCCCCTAGTCCTGCACCATCCACTCTCCATTTTTACCCAGCTTCCCAGTGTGTGAGAGCCCCTGACCCCTTTCTCTGAGCAAAAACGTTGGTGTCTGTGGCACGTCTCAAAACCATGATACCTCATGGCAGAAATCTCTCTCTCTCTCTCTCTCTCTCTCTCTCTCTCTCTCTCTCTCTCTCTCTCTCTCTCTCTCTCTCTCACACACACACACTGACTGAATGACTTCTGACTTATTTTGCTGTCCTGGCGGCTTGAAACAGGGCTGCAAATTGAGTCCGTTACTATTTTCCTTGCTGATGACGTCACTAACTAAAGAAATAAAAGAAAAGGGTAGGCATGGGGTCCAATTGGTTGCCAATGGTGAAGAAATATTTGTACTTTTGTTTGCGGACGATGTGGTACTGCTTTCGGATACGGTTCCAGGATTACAGAACCAAATACGTAACCTCGAGGCTGCTGCCGAGAGGCTGGGTTTGAGTGTGAATGCACAGAAGACCAAGGTGATGTCATTCCGCTTGGGGGGTCATATGGCAGGACATGAGAAATGGTACTTGAGAGGACAAAAACTTGAAGTAGTATCTTCATATAAATACCTCGGGGTGACACTGTCGACAAAGGTCTGTACAAACGCAATACTAGCAGATTTGGCATTTCGAGGGAGAGTTGCGGTCTTGAAGATCATAAAGACATTACGACAACTGGTACATGTGGCACCCCAAGTACTAAACAAAATTGTCGATGTACAGGTTCAGCCTATTCTATTGTATGGATCAGAGGTATGGGGAGTCGATGACTGCGAAACAGTAGAAACTGTCCATCTGTTGGCATTAAAGCAATATTTAAATGTAAGTTCTAGAACTCCCAATGCTCTGGTTTACGGGGAAACGGGAAGATACCCTTTATATATCAATGCGGTACTGAGGTCTGTCAAATATTGGTTTAGAATACTCAGAATGGAAACTAATAGGTACCCACGTATTGTGTACATGTCTATGTTGAATAACTTGGAAAGCAATAACTGGGCCTCTAAGATCAAATGTATCTTTACTAAATATGGATTGTCAGATATTTGGACATCACAGACAGCAGCCAACGAACGTGTAGTTTGGAAAACACTAAGAGGAAGACTCATTGAAGAATTTACACAGCAGTGGTGGCTTAAGTTAGGTACGAGTCCAAGATATACCGTATACAAAGCATTTAAGCTTGTCTTTGGAGCAGAAAGATACTTGTCAGAGCTGGACAAAAAATATTTAGAGACTGCATGATCAGATTCAGATTGGGAATAAGTGAGCTGTCCATCCATAAGAATAGGTATAGCAAAGATAATTATGAAACTTTGTGTCCCAATTGTAGGGAAAAAGAGGAAGACGAAAGGCACTTTCTCTTACTTTGTCCAGCGTTGTATGATTTACAAATTAGATACCTTATACCATATGTCAGAGAAGAAAGCGATGATCCATTCGTACAACTTCTCAGTGATAGCGATACAAATGTGATAAGAGGGGTCGCCACTTACCTTTACCATGCGTTAAAGAGAAGAAGGGAGGCAACATTACAAGATATGCAAAATGTCCTTTTCCTCGATTGAGCAAAGATCGTAACAAAAGTACATCGTAGCGCTCCCAGCGTATACTGTACATTACAAATAATCACGGAGGTACAGCATATAGAGCGATTGTACCTTTTACGAGTACGTTGCAAAACTAAAGTGTATAAATGTACTTGTGATGGGCCGCAGGCCTAGACAATAAACTTGTTCGGTCGTTCGTTCATTCTCTCTCTCTCACACACACACACACACACACACACACACACACAAACACAAACACACACAAACACAAACACACACACACACACACACCTCTCCACCCAGAAGTACAATTGGTACCTGTAAAGGCTGAGCTGGAAAATTGTGAAAGCTAACTTAGGCACATTCATTCGCGGCCTGGCTGCATGCTCCACGCTGACCACAGGGAGCCAAGATGGCGATGGAATAACAAGAGGAGTAGACCGATGACCAGGGGTAAAGTGTGCTGTTTGAGCATCCATTGATGGGTGGAAAGTTGCAATAAAAAATGAAACTTTTAACTATGCCTTCACACACACACACACACACACACACACACACACACACACACACACACACACACACACAGAGACACACACACACACAGACACAGACACAGACACACACACACACACACACACAGACACAGACACAGACACACACACACACACACACACACACACACACACACACACACACAGACACACACACACACAGACACAGACACAGACACACAGACACAGACACAGACACAGACACACACACACACACACACACACAGATTAACATATTTTCACAGTATGTTTCTTGATGCATTCATATCTGCTAACAAGAGAAGGTTGACCAATTGAGTCTGACAAAGTCATTATTGAAAGAAAAAGCGTCAATGGTATGAAACAAATTCACTTTATAGGACATGATTTCGTCCAGGCAGCACAGATCATGAGACAATGAAAACTGTTCCCATTCATCCTGGCAGTTTTCACAACAAGGCACAGGTGGTTAGTAACTCTTTCATTGCAGATGTGTATGATGCACTGCTGCTGCTCACTTTGTCTCTCTCTCCATTTTGCTGTTTCTTTAGGTCCAAAAACTAAGGTGTCAATCTAGTTTTGAGTGAAAATGTGTTACTTCAACATATTTGAAGTTTGTGTATGACTCAACTGGATTAACATTACCTAAGATAAAAATCACACATATACGCATGCACACACGCATGCACGCACACACCACACACAAAGATACAAATACAAACATGTGCCTTGTGGTTGCCATGGTTACCTAAATTCCAAGCTGGCCACTGATTAAAATAAGCAAATTTGTGGCAAGAATAAATCAAATCATATTCAACATAAAACTGTGGGGTTTACAACAAATTTATTTGTATTACAACAACATATGCATCGTATCTAAATTTAAGAATTTCTGGTTTAAAAAAGTAATTAATGATTGCTGGGTTCATATTGCATGGTTATTTTATCAAATCAGAATGTAAAACATCATCAAAAACCCAACCTAGCATTACCATAACACTTTGAATTTGGTAGGTTGCAGAATATATACTAAGTAACATGTAAGTGCAAATTTTCAACTTATTATTTTAAAACAACTGCCGCAAGAGTAAAAAAATATGTTTTGGGAAAAATGCAAATAAAGGAAAATGCAATGTGTCCACCTCTTAATGAAAGATTGCATGGCAATTTTTCAGTTTTCTGGAGTCACACAGACTACTAACTGGTATACTCCTCTTTCACATCAATACCCACCCTTGACAAAGTGATCACCTCCTTTTAATCCCCCATACCATAAATAGTAAAGATATGAGCCCTGAATATTAATGAGTTAATCAGCTTTTTGGCACCACAAGAAACATTCACAACACCTATGGTAAATACATTTTTTGATGGTTTTCTCCAGGTATGCCAAGTTTCTTAATGGCATTACCCTTGAGCTGAGACCCTGCAGTTTCTCAATTAGGAAGTCATCTCAAAGCTCATGATTATGACAAAATCATGATTTTGAACCAAGCATAAGACCTTTAAAAAAAGTGTATGTGGGAATCAAAATGAGGCTATTGCACTGAAAATAACTTGGGGTTTAATTTTACCCTCATGTGGTTTTGGCTGCATGTTTTAAAAACTATCCTCATTAGATGCTATCTCTGAAGTTACATCATAGGCTAAAACATTCACAATGTATGAATGAATAAATTCCTTTACTTATAGCCAAAAGTTTGGTACCTCTCAAGACATGATTTTCTGAGGTTGAAAATGCTATGTGTCAAAATATCACATGTAAAAAAAAACCATTTCTTTTGAGTCTGCACAAAATGTGAAGTCATCATTTCAAGCAGAGCAGACACAAGGCAGGAAGAGACCAGAAGGCACCGATGCAGTGAAGTCCATTATGTCAAATACAGTTGCTTCCTCCTTCAAGGCCTGAGTGCCAGTTGATACAGTGCCAACTTGCAGACCCTGACCCAGTCATCCTCTCTAAGCCCCGAAGGTGATCTCAGCAGGACAGATGTAGAATCCGTCCTCCCTTCGATCCATTCCCATGCGGCACAGGTGAATGCCGTTCAACTCCTGGGTGCCAAAGGCCATGTCTGCAAATCCCTCATACAGCCAGGAGGCCACATTGCTTGACCCTTTCTTCCTTGCTACAGGCCGGGTCACTTTCATGATGGTCATGTGAGGGACAAACTCATGAGCGTCTCGGATGTCCACCCCTGCGTTCCTCAAACAGAGCTTGACATAGTCCACAAACTCCAACAGAGCCGGGTCGGGGTCCACCTTGGCGTAGACAACTCGCCTGAAAAAGTTGGAGACTCCATGGAGGCGGAGGGAAATTTGTGGGCAGTGAGCCCGGAGATCAGCCTGGAGGTTGTGCAGTACATGGGCAGCATTGGCGATCTGCTCAGGTGTGTCTAGCCCCAGAGTGCACAGCGTGACGTGCAGCGCTGCTGGGAATATGCAGCACTCGGCGTACACTGGCTCATGGTCCAGGATGAAGTCCTGAATTTCCTGCACTGCATTCCGGATGTCTGGGTTGGTGACTCTGAAGGCCAGAAAATGGTTGGGTCGAAGTTTGTTTGCCCAGTGGGGGTCTAAACCAGACTCCTCTCCAACCTGTAAGGGCTCCTCTGTTGCTCCAGAGAAGCTGTTGACAGTTCCTATGGTGACCTGAATTCCATCATCATCATCGTCGTCGTCGTCGTCGTCGTCATGGCCCTTGTCATTGCTGGTGCTAGTGACAGCGCTCTTCCCACCAGCTGAAGTCTGCAGCGCAGAAGCAGCACTGCTATTGTGTTGACCTGGAGCTGCACCTTTGTGTCGCTGTGCAAAGGTCTCGTAGTTCTCCATGACGTCAGTGATGGTGGCCTTGCTCCCTGTGGATCCAAAGACGAGGTCAAGACGGGAGGGCTTGTCCCAGACCACCAGTCCTCGGTACTTGAAGTACTGGATGCGGTGGCGCGGCACAGCCAGCACGTTGTAGTCCACGCTGGCCAGGTCTTCCCAGGAGAAAGCCGAGAAGTACTTCTCCACCAGACCCCGGAAGCGGTCCACGTAGCCCACCACGAAGTCGTCCTTGTCCAGGTTGTCATCCCACTGGATTCGCTTGATGACGTCATCTGCTGTCTTCATTGGAGGCAACTTGCTCTCCGCATCTTCTTCATCAGGTCTCCTCTTTCTTCCTTTGTTAGCCCTGTAACAGACGAGGCAATAAAGTTTGCAATACATACATGGGATGGCTCTCTGTACAAATCACATTCAAAGTCAGCTTTCAAATACAGCAATACATGCAAGTATGCTCTATTTCAATATGAAATACACACACAACTTACATGATCATATCTGCAAACATCTTAGTAAGCCATGACAAGTTATGCCAAAACAGCACATGTATGTAAACACACACACACACACACATACACACTCAGACACACTCACACTCAGACACACACACACACACATGCACACAGACACACTCACACACACACACACACACAGACACACTTACACACACACACACACACACATACACACACTCACACTCACACTCACATGCACACAGGCACACACACACACACACACACACATACACTCACTCAATCACACCCCACATACTCTCTGGAGTGGTTATCATCTTTTAACAAGGCTGTCTCACACATTCCAGTCATCAAGTTACCCTCCCTATGACACTTACTTCTTTTTCTTGTTCTGGTCAAGATACACAGGGATGTGGGTGATGGTGGCTCCGGGCTTGAGGCCAATCTTGGACAGCCAGGATTCCGCCAGGGCCAGCAACTCTGCCAGCATGGGTCTGCCCAGTCTGGATTTGGCCTCCTTCTCCAGCTCTTGCTCCAGCTGCCTTGTCTCTCCCTCCCCCAAGCTGCCTGACCTCACCGCCACCTGGGGGGCGCAGTCAGGGTAGCTTGCTGTGGACAGTAAGTACCTCCAATGGTTTCCCTTCTCATGATTACAAAGTGGTGGTATGTAGTTTATAGGTAAAGGTAGACAACTGCATTTATTACCTCCCCTTGCCTAAACTCTGTATTGCACAAGCACTTGTAAAGAGAATCCAAGTTACTTTCCCCCTCATGGCATGCATTGCTTCATGTGCCTCTGCCAGCTTCCATTCACTTTGCACATGAACAAGCAAATGCATAACAGTTTGAAGCATGTAAAGCTCTCCTTTGACACACAAGATCTATCTCCTTTCTCAAAACCACAGCGTAGATGTTTCGGGCCGGATAGCTCACTAAAGATTCTTCCTGACAACAAACTCTAAGAGCAACAGTATCAGGCATGTTGAACATTGTGTTGTTTTCAGAGGCATTTTAATACCATCTAATAATACTCATGCCATCCCAAGGAAGTAGCACACAGTGAAGGTTTGCAGCAACTTCTAGGACGACAGTACAGTATATGTAGCTCCATAATTACTTACATTGTCCTTTGAAAGAAATAATCTCTCCCAATATTTCAAAAACATCAAACACCCCCTTATGCTTACTGTTTCTCTCTTCAGCTTCCTCCTGCAAGTTGGGGCATCCCCCTTCTCGACTTGTAAGAGGTGAAATACTAGGATATTGAAACTTGAATAGCTTTTCTTCTCACCAACTCTTGTGATTTTTGTTGTCAATGGCCTTAAATAGTTTACAAAGGCTGATAGGCTGTAAAATTTCATTCATTAATTTTCTTATCATCATCATCATCATCATCATCATCATCATCATCATCATCATCATCATCATCATCTCTTCAGCTGGAATGCCTAACTGTGCTTTCTCAAGATACATTTCAGCAGCAACACTGACCCTGGCACAGAGAATCATTTCCACCAGAGTGCTAAGAAACGACTAAGTTTGCCTCCGCTGGTCAAAGGTTAGAGGGACAATTCCTCTGGCTTCAAAGCAGGAATCCCATTGAAGTCTTGAGCCAGACACTTCCAGATGGATGCAAGACCAGAGATGACGGAACTGCGACTCATGACCCACTGCAGTCGACTCTCACGCCGCCATGCATCTTGAGGTGCTCACACTTCCCTGTGAACTGCTTTTACCCTTTAATTAATGTCTTGAACATAAACTCTTAATTTCTTGCATATTACTGTTCCCCAAACACAGTCTCACCATTCACCTGATGAAGGAGCCACCAAGCTCCGAAAGCTTGAAAGAATAAAACCAGCTGGACCAAAGTCCTCTTTTGCCTTCATTTGTACTGTTTACTACAAATTGACTACACAAAGTCAAGCAAAAATGTGAACAGTGGCAGAATTTAAGTTGCACATGACGAGGTCAACTCAGCAGTTCAAGGCTAGCAGTGTTGCAGAACACAGGTGTAATCAATGAGGAGACTTTGAAGCAACAGCACCAGAAAATCCAAAATCTAAATAGAGCCAAAGCATCAAAATAAATATCCAAATAAACTGTTTCTCAGTGGTACACT
This sequence comes from Theodoxus fluviatilis, assembly GCA_034096865.1. Taxonomy (NCBI): domain Eukaryota; kingdom Metazoa; phylum Mollusca; class Gastropoda; order Cycloneritida; family Neritidae; genus Theodoxus; species Theodoxus fluviatilis. Next base: position 9,869 of record JAWQFJ010001563.1, read on the forward strand.
GTGCTGATGTATTACTTCAAATCTAGGGGGAAGCTGATGGTTATTGCACCTGTTATTTGGAAATAAATTCCACCATTAACAAATGGTAAAATACTACAAAAACTGTCAAGACATATATATATATATATATATATATATATATATATATATATATATACCCATTGCTGGTCTAAATACATGTATTCAAAAACACTTGTTCAAATGAATTATGTGGTACTGAAGGAAGACAGCCATTCCATTAAATACTGAAGTGCAGCATTAGAGTTCTGTGACACTGACCTTTGAGGAGAAACTTGATGGTGGCATCTCTGTCTTGGGGCTGGAGGGTGACGGAGTGAGCGTGCTCCCCAACTTGGGCCAGCACTCGGCACCGTCCTGGGAACTGCTGCTTGATCTCTGCCACCTCCTCCTGCTGTCTGCTGTCCACAGTTGCCATGCCAACAGATGATGCCTCTTTCTCAGAACCCTCAAACTCACTGCCTACCAGGTTTTGGGGTGGAGACCTGCAGAAAAATGTTCTTCAAGTTGAACCAGCCAGGCAAGTTCTGTGTTCAGAGGGTCACAGAACGTCTTCAATGTTGAAATCTGATCAGCTACTTTTTGCTCTACATGTAGTTCAACACTTGCAAACTATTAACTCTTTCAGTTCACGTTCTCAATACACTCATCCATCAGACCGTTTCACTCCTTGAATATCACTTTTGGTCAGGCATACACTTCACAAACTAAACTTGTACACCGAAAACAACACCGCCCACATACCGGTATTTACAAACTCCCGTGACTCTGCATTCTTTCTACTCGCGTTCTTTCTACTCTAGCCCTTTCAGTCACTCACAAGTAGCTACAAAAAAAGTCACCAATTAGTCGCTTCATTTTGATGAACGTGCACTTCCTCACGACTGAACCCAATGAGGTTTTTTAATAGGGCTAAATTAGGTACATGGAGAGATTTGCAAGCCGGTAAAACAAAACACGCCGAATATAGCAAGTGAAGAACAGCATCTGCCACAGTAGCGACATTGGGCGGCAAAACTTGAACCCGGAGCAACGAAAACCATTGAAGTCAAGGCCAAGCTCAAAGACGACAGTACGCGTCTTCGTCGACGGAACATCGATCGGTTAAGTCGCAAATTGTGCGTGGCTTTAACCTTCACTTCGGAATATTTTCGAATACAGTTGCACGAGGGGCAGTCTATGCTTAAAGACAACAACGCAAGGAATGAAGGATGATGATTGGAGCAAGAAAGAGAAGCACAGCTAAAGCCTAAACTAGCCCGCAAACAACAAAAAGAGTTCGATTCAGGGTTCTGAGCCCTTCACATCCACGGCATGAGCAACTTGACACCAGTGGATCCAAACAGCAACTCATTTGTTCTCTAGTCATTCTTCCAAACAACACTTCCTAACTACTACAACTACTACAAGCTCACTGCATTCACCAAGAAATCTCCTTTCTTTCCGCAACAATTGTTCTGTCTCAGACTCCAGGAATCACTCCAAAGACGTGGATGTTGAAACCATTCATGCCCTTAATCATGTACTCAACTTCATCCAAACAGGCTTCAGTATACTATGAATAATTGAGTCATGAACCACGTTTCAGTCAATTAGTAGTTTAGACTGGCGACGTTGCGGAAACCCTAAAGTTGCTAAACATTCGGTGAAAATACTCGACAGTGATGCTTAGTTAGTGGGTGGAATCGCTTACCTGGAGAAAACGTCCGTCTATAATGACCGCAGTTTTTATCAGAGGGGCGGTGCAAAACTTCGTCCAATTTCGTCCTGATTGTGCAAGTCTATGCGATCTATAAACGGACTACTGACGTCAACGGCAATGTTAGAAACAGGGTAGACAATTCCTGACAGGTGCGCGACATTTGCTTCCCCTGTCCGACGAGGTTTTTATTGGTCACATGACTTTATTTACTTCCGCTGGTCTAGGGTCACTTGGGGGCGACAGCGAGAGAAGATGGGAACTGTCAAAACAGCGGGATGATTCGGACATGTAACCTTCTGCAGGAGCAAAAACTGCCGAAAAACTTGGACAAACAGACCCTACTAGCCCAGCCATTCTTATGCAAATGCAGTATGTATTTGCGTTTGAGTGGTTTGTAGCAACGTCCGCTATCTCGATGGTTGACGTGTCATCTCCATAACACTCAACTACGCCGAACTGAAAAGGTTGTATTTCCAGCGGAATATAGACAACACTTTTTGCTCATCGCTGCTGAGAACGAGTTCGGAGTCCCTCCACCTTGCGAGTTTCGATGTTGTAGGTCATATTCAGTATATTTTCGTTGGAACGGCTCTAAATCACCACAATCATGTGGCTGAAGCTCTGCCTACTTCTGATCTACATCGTCGCGCTGTTTATTCTAGCGCGTCTGCTGGAAGCTATTGCTTGCTACGAGACAGGTGTGCTCTCTCGCCGTCTGCTGGATCCCATGACTCTGTCGGTGCTGAAGCTGAAGGCGCTGCTGGACAGCCGTGGGGTCAGCTACGAGGGCGTGGTGGAGAAACACGAGCTGACTGACCTAGTAGACAGATCAGGTAGGTTTACTGTGCCACAGCCGTCTAAAAATAACTTGCATCAGCCGCTTTGTTGGAAGGGAGTAGTCATCCGACAACT
>JAWQFJ010001563.1:17500-60000 GCA_034096865.1 Theodoxus fluviatilis
GCTGGTGTCTGGTGGTGGATATCTAAGACTGGTGTCTGGTGGTGGATGTCTGAGACTGGTGTCTGGTGGTGGATGTCTAAGACTGGTGTCTGGTGGTGGATGTCTGAGACTGGTGTCTGGTGGTGGATGTCTGTGGCTGGTGTCTGGTGGTGGATGTCTGTGGCTGGTGTCTGGTGGTGGATGTCTGAGACTGGTGTCTGGTGGTGGATGTCTGAGACTGGTGTCTGGTGGTGGATGTCTGAGACTGGTGTCTGGTGGTGGATGCCTGTGGCTGGTGTCTGGTGGTGGATGTCTGTGGCTGGTGTCTGGTGGTGGATGTCTGTGGCTGGTGTCTGGTGGTGGATGTCTGAGACTGGTGTCTGGTGGTGGATGTCTGTGGCTGGTGGTGGATGTCTGTGGCTGGTGTCTGGTGGTGGATGTCTGTGGCTGGTGTCTGGTGGTGGATGTCTGTGGCTGGTGTCTGGTGGTGGATGTCTGAGACTGGTGTCTGGTGGTGGATGTCTGTGGCTGGTGTCTGGTGGTGGATGTCTGTGGCTGGTGTCTGGTGGTGGATGTCTGTGGCTGGTGTCTGGTGGTGGATGTCTGAGACTGGTGTCTGGTGGTGGATGTCTGAGACTGGTGGCTGGTGGTGGATGTCTGTGGCTGGTGTCTGGTGGTGGATGTCTGAGACTGGTGTCTGGTGGTGGATGTCTGAGACTGGTGTCTGGTGGTGGATGTCTGTGGCTGGTGTCTGGTGGTGGATGTCTGTGGCTGGTGTCTGGTGGTGGATGTCTGAGACTGGTGTCTGGTGGTGGATGTCTGAGACTGGTGGCTGGTGGTGGATGTCTGTGGCTGGTGTCTGGTGGTGGATGTCTGAGACTGGTGTCTGGTGGTGGATGTCTGAGACTGGTGTCTGGTGGTGGATGTCTGAGACTGGTGTCTGGTGATGCATGCCTGTGGCTGGTGTCTGGTGGTGGATGTCTGTGGCTGGTGTCTGGTGGTGGATATCTAAGACTGGTGTCTGGTGGTGGATGTCTAAGACTGGTGTCTGATGGTGGATGCCTGAGACTGGTGTCTGGTGGTGGATGTCTGTGGCTGGTGTCTGGTGGTGGATGTCTGAGACTGGTGTCTGGTGGTGGATGTCTGTGGCTGGTGTCTGGTGGTGGATATCTAAGACTGGTGTCTGGTGGTGGATGTCTAAGACTGGTGTCTGATGGTGGATGCCTGAGACTGGTGGCTGGTGGTGGATGTCTGTGGCTGGTGTCTGGTGGTGGATGTCTGTGGCTGGTGTCTGGTGGTGGATGTCTGTGGCTGGTGTCTGGTGGTGGATGTCTGTGGCTGGTGTCTGGTGGTGGATGTCTGAGACTGGTGTCTGGTGGTGGATGTCTGAGACTGGTGTCTGGTGGTGGATGTCTAAGACTGGTGTCTGATGGTGGATGCCTGAGACTGGTGGCTGGTGGTGGATGTCTGTGGCTGGTGTCTGGTGGTGGATATCTGAGACTGGTGTCTGGTGGTGGATGTCTGTGGCTGGTGTCTGGTGGTGGATGTCTGAGACTGGTGTCTGGTGGTGGATGTCTGAGACTGGTGTCTGGTGGTGGATGTCTGAGACTGGTGTCTGGTGGTGGATGTCTGAGACTGGTGTCTGGTGGTGGATGTCTGTGGCTGGTGTCTGGTGGTGGATGTCTGAGACTGGTGTCTGGTGGTGGATATCTGTGGCTGGTGTCTGGTGGTGGATGTCTGTGGCTGGTGTCTGGTGGTGGATGTCTGTGGCTGGTGTCTGGTGGTGCATGCCTGTGGCTGGTGTCTGGTGGTGGATGTCTGAGACTGGTGTCTGGTGGTGGATGTCTGAGACTGGTGTCTGGTGGTGGATGCCTGTGGCTGGTGTCTGGTGGTGGATGTCTGAGACTGGTGTCTGGTGGTGGATGTCTGTGGCTGGTGTCTGGTGGTGGATGTCTGTGGCTGCTGTCTGGTGGTGGATGTCTGAGACTGGTGTCTGGTGGTGGATGTCTGTGGCTGGTGTCTGGTGGTGGATGTCTGTGGCTGCTGTCTGGTGGTGGATGTCTGAGACTGGTGTCTGGTGGTGGATGTCTGAGACTGGTGTCTGGTGGTGGATGTCTGAGACTGGTGTCTGGTGGTGGATGTCTGTGGCTGGTGTCTGGTGGTGGATGTCTGAGACTGGTGTCTGGTGGTGGATGTCTGAGACTGGTGTCTGGTGGTGGATGTCTGAGACTGGTGTCTGGTGGTGGATGTCTGAGACTGGTGTCTGGTGGTGGATGTCTGAGACTGGTGTCTGGTGGTGGATGTCTGAGACTGGTTTCTGGTGGTGGATGTCTGTGACTGGTGTCTGGTGGTGGATGTCTGAGACTGGTGTCTGGTGGTGGATGTCTGTGGCTGGTGTCTGGTGGTGGATGTCTGTGGCTGCTGTCTGGTGGTGGATATCTAAGACTGGTGTCTGGTGGTGGATATCTAAGACTGGTGTCTGGTGGTGGATGTCTGAGACTGGTGTCTGGTGGTGGATATCTGTGGCTGGTGTCTGGTGGTGGATGTCTGTGGTTGGTGTCTGGTGGTGGATGTCTGAGACTGGTGTCTGGTGGTGTATGCCTGTGGCTGGTGTCTGGTGGTGGATATCTGTGGTTGGTGTCTGGTGGTGGATGTCTGAGACTGGTGTCTGGTGGTGTATGCCTGTGGCTGGTGTCTGGTGGTGGATGTCTGTGGCTGGTGTCTGGTGGTGGATGTCTGTGGCTGGTGTCTGGTGGTGGATGTCTGTGGCTGGTGTCTGGTGGTGGATATCTAAGACTGGTGTCTGGTGGTGGATGTCTGAGACTGGTGTCTGGTGGTGGATGCCTGTGGTTGGTGTCTGGTGGTGGATGTCTGAGACTGGTGTCTGGTGGTGGATGTCTGTGGCTGGTGTCTGGTGGTGGATATCTGTGGCTGGTGTCTGGTGGTGGATATCTAAGACTGGTGTCTGGTGGTGGATGTCTAAGGCTGGTGTCTGGTGGTGGATGTCTGTGGCTGGTGTCTGGTGGTGGATATCTAAGACTGGTGTCTGGTGGTGGATGTCTAAGACTGGTGTCTGGTGGTGGATGTCTAAGGCTGGTGTCTGGTGGTGGATGTCTGAGACTGGTGTCTGGTGGTGGATGTCTGTGGCTGGTTCTGGTGGTGGATGTCTGTGGCTGGTGTCTGGTGGTGGATGTCTGTGGCTGGTGTCTGGTGGTGGATGTCTGTGGCTGGTTCTGGTGGTGGATGTCTGTGGCTGGTGTCTGGTGGTGGATGTCTGTGGCTGGTGTCTGGTGGTGGATGTCTGTGGCTGGTTCTGGTGGTGGATGTCTGTGGCTGGTGTCTGGTGGTGGATGTCTGTGGCTGGTGTCTGGTGGTGGATATCTGTGGCTGGTGTCTGGTGGTGGATGTCTGTGGCTGGTGTCTGGTGGTGGATGTCTGTGGCTGGTGTCTGGTGGTGGATGTCTGTGGCTGGTGTCTGGTGGTGGATGTCTGTGGCTGGTGTCTGGTGGTGGATGTCTGAGACTGGTGTCTGGTGGTGGATGTCTGTGGCTGGTGTCTGGTGGTGGATGTCTGTGGCTGGTGTCTGGTGGTGGATGTCTGAGACTGGTGTCTGGTGGTGGATGTCTGAGACTGGTGTCTGGTGGTGGATGTCTGTGGCTGGTGTCTGGTGGTGGATGTCTGTGGCTGGTGTCTGGTGGTGGATGTCTGTGGCTGGTGTCTGGTGGTGGATGTCTGTGGCTGGTGTCTGGTGGTGGATGTCTGAGACTGGTGTCTGGTGGTGGATGTCTGTGGCTGGTGTCTGGTGGTGGATGTCTGTGGCTGGTGTCTGGTGGTGGATGTCTGAGACTGGTGTCTGGTGGTGGATGTCTGTGGCTGGTGTCTGGTGGTGGATGTCTGTGGCTGGTGTCTGGTGGTGGATGTCTGTGGCTGGTGTCTGGTGGTGGATGTCTGAGACTGGTGTCTGGTGGTGGATGTCTAAGGCTGGTGTCTGGTGGTGGATGTCTGAGACTGGTGTCTGGTGGTGGATGTCTGTGGCTGGTGTCTGGTGGTGGATGTCTGTGGCTGGTGTCTGGTGGTGGATGTCTGTGGCTGGTGTCTGGTGGTGGATGTCTGAGACTGGTGTCTGGTGGTGGATGTCTGTGGCTGGTGTCTGGTGGTGGATGTCTGAGACTGGTGTCTGGTGGTGGATGTCTGAGACTGGTGTCTGGTGGTGGATGCCTGTGACTGGTGTCTGGTGGTGGATGTCTGTGGCTGGTGTCTGGTGGTGGATGTCTGTGGCTGGTGTCTGGTGGTGGATGTCTGTGGCTGGTGTCTGGTGGTGGATGTCTGAGACTGGTGTCTGGTGGTGGATGTCTGTGACTGGTGTCTGGTGGTGGATGTCTGTGGCTGGTGTCTGGTGGTGGATGTCTGTGGCTGGTGTCTGGTGGTGGATGTCTGTGGCTGGTGTCTGGTGGTGGATGTCTGAGACTGGTGTCTGGTGGTGGATGTCTGAGACTGGTGTCTGGTGGTGGATGTCTGTGGCTGGTGTCTGGTGGTGGATGTCTGAGACTGGTGTCTGGTGGTGGATGTCTGTGGCTGGTGTCTGGTGGTGGATGTCTGTGGCTGGTGTCTGGTGGTGGATGTCTGTGGCTGGTGTCTGGTGGTGGATGTCTGAGACTGGTGTCTGGTGGTGGATGTCTGTGGCTGGTGTCTGGTGGTGGATGTCTGTGGCTGGTGTCTGGTGGTGGATGTCTGAGACTGGTGTCTGGTGGTGGATGTCTGAGACTGGTGTCTGGTGGTGGATGTCTGTGGCTGGTGTCTGGTGGTGGATGTCTGTGGCTGGTGTCTGGTGGTGGATGTCTGAGACTGGTGTCTGGTGGTGGATGTCTGAGACTGGTGTCTGGTGGTGGATGTCTGAGACTGGTGTCTGGTGGTGGATGTCTGTGGCTGGTGTCTGGTGGTGGATGTCTGTGGCTGGTGTCTGGTGGTGGATGTCTGAGACTGGTGTCTGGTGGTGGATGTCTGTGGCTGGTGTCTGGTGGTGGATGTCTGAGACTGGTGTCTGGTGGTGGATGTCTGAGACTGGTGTCTGGTGGTGGATGTCTGTGGCTGGTGTCTGGTGGTGGATGTCTGAGACTGGTGTCTGGTGGTGGATGTCTGAGACTGGTGTCTGGTGGTGGATGTCTGTGGCTGGTGTCTGGTGGTGGATGTCTGTGGCTGGTGTCTGGTGGTGGATGTCTGTGGCTGGTGTCTGGTGGTGGATGTCTGAGACTGGTGTCTGGTGGTGGATGTCTGAGACTGGTGTCTGGTGGTGGATGTCTGAGACTGGTGTCTGGTGGTGGATGTCTGTGGCTGGTGTCTGGTGGTGGATGTCTGTGGCTGGTGTCTGGTGGTGGATGTCTGTGGCTGGTGTCTGGTGGTGGATGTCTGTGGCTGGTGTCTGGTGGTGGATGTCTGTGGCTGGTGTCTGGTGGTGGATGTCTGTGGCTGGTGTCTGGTGGTGGATGTCTGTGGCTGGTGTCTGGTGGTGGATGTCTGTGGCTGGTGTCTGGTGGTGGATGTCTGTGGCTGGTGTCTGGTGGTGGATGTCTGTGGCTGGTGTCTGGTGGTGGATGTCTGTGGCTGGTGTCTGGTGGTGGATGTCTGTGGCTGGTGTCTGGTGGTGGATGTCTGTGGCTGGTGTCTGGTGGTGGATGTCTGTGGCTGGTGTCTGGTGGTGGATGTCTGTGGCTGGTGTCTGGTGGTGGATGTCTGAGACTGGTGTCTGGTGGTGGATGTCTGTGGCTGGTGTCTGGTGGTGGATGTCTGAGACTGGTGTCTGGTGGTGGATGTCTGTGACTGGTGTCTGGTGGTGGATGTCTGTGGCTGGTGTCTGGTGGTGGATGTCTGTGGCTGGTGTCTGGTGGTGGATGTCTGTGGCTGGTGTCTGGTGGTGGATGTCTGAGACTGGTGTCTGGTGGTGGATGTCTGTGGCTGGTGTCTGGTGGTGGATGTCTGTGGCTGGTGTCTGGTGGTGGATGTCTGTGGCTGGTGTCTGGTGGTGGATGTCTGTGGCTGGTGTCTGGTGGTGGATGTCTGTGGCTGGTGTCTGGTGGTGGATGTCTGTGGCTGGTGTCTGGTGGTGGATGTCTGTGGCTGGTGTCTGGTGGTGGATGTCTGTGGCTGGTGTCTGGTGGTGGATGTCTGTGGCTGGTGTCTGGTGGTGGATGTCTGTGGCTGGTGTCTGGTGGTGGATGTCTGTGGCTGGTGTCTGGTGGTGGATGTCTGTGGCTGGTGTCTGGTGGTGGATGTCTGTGGCTGGTGTCTGGTGGTGGATGTCTGTGGCTGGTGTCTGGTGGTGGATGTCTGTGGCTGGTGTCTGGTGGTGGATGTCTGTGGCTGGTGTCTGGTGGTGGATGTCTGTGGCTGGTGTCTGGTGGTGGATGTCTGTGACTGGTGTCTGGTGGTGGATGTCTGAGACTGGTGTCTGGTGGTGGATGTCTGTGGCTGGTGTCTGGTGGTGGATGTCTGTGGCTGGTGTCTGGTGGTGGATGTCTGTGGCTGGTGTCTGGTGGTGGATGTCTGAGACTGGTGTCTGGTGGTGGATGTCTGTGGCTGGTGTCTGGTGGTGGATGTCTGAGACTGGTGTCTGGTGGTGGATGTCTGTGGCTGGTGTCTGGTGGTGGATGTCTGTGGCTGGTGTCTGGTGGTGGATGTCTGAGACTGGTGTCTGGTGGTGGATGTCTGTGGCTGGTGTCTGGTGGTGGATGTCTGAGACTGGTGTCTGGTGGTGGATGTCTGTGGCTGGTGTCTGGTGGTGGATGTCTGGACTGGTGTCTGGTGGTGGATGTCTGTGGCTGGTGTCTGGTGGTGGATGTCTGTGGCTGGTGTCTGGTGGTGGATGTCTGTGGCTGGTGTCTGGTGGTGGATGTCTGTGGCTGGTGTCTGGTGGTGGATGTCTGTGGCTGGTGTCTGGTGGTGGATGTCTGTGGCTGGTGTCTGGTGGTGGATGTCTGTGGCTGGTGTCTGGTGGTGGATGTCTGTGGCTGGTGTCTGGTGGTGGATGTCTGTGGCTGGTGTCTGGTGGTGGATGTCTGTGGCTGGTGTCTGGTGGTGGATGTCTGTGGCTGGTGTCTGGTGGTGGATGTCTGTGGCTGGTGTCTGGTGGTGGATGTCTGTGGCTGGTGTCTGGTGGTGGATGTCTGTGGCTGGTGTCTGGTGGTGGATGTCTGTGGCTGGTGTCTGGTGGTGGATGTCTGTGGCTGGTGTCTGGTGGTGGATGTCTGTGGCTGGTGTCTGGTGGTGGATGTCTGTGGCTGGTGTCTGGTGGTGGATGTCTGTGGCTGGTGTCTGGTGGTGGATGTCTGAGACTGGTGTCTGGTGGTGGATGTCTGTGGCTGGTGTCTGGTGGTGGATGTCTGTGGCTGGTGTCTGGTGGTGGATGTCTGTGGCTGGTGTCTGGTGGTGGATGTCTGTGGCTGGTGTCTGGTGGTGGATGTCTGTGGCTGGTGTCTGGTGGTGGATGTCTGTGGCTGGTGTCTGGTGGTGGATGTCTGTGGCTGGTGTCTGGTGGTGGATGTCTGTGGCTGGTGTCTGGTGGTGGATGTCTGTGGCTGGTGTCTGGTGGTGGATGTCTGTGGCTGGTGTCTGGTGGTGGATGTCTGTGGCTGGTGTCTGGTGGTGGATGTCTGTGGCTGGTGTCTGGTGGTGGATGTCTGTGGCTGGTGTCTGGTGGTGGATGTCTGTGGCTGGTGTCTGGTGGTGGATGTCTGTGGCTGGTGTCTGGTGGTGGATGTCTGTGGCTGGTGTCTGGTGGTGGATGTCTGTGGCTGGTGTCTGGTGGTGGATGTCTGTGGCTGGTGTCTGGTGGTGGATGTCTGTGGCTGGTGTCTGGTGGTGGATGTCTGTGGCTGGTGTCTGGTGGTGGATGTCTGTGGCTGGTGTCTGGTGGTGGATGTCTGTGGCTGGTGTCTGGTGGTGGATGTCTGTGGCTGGTGTCTGGTGGTGGATGTCTGTGGCTGGTGTCTGGTGGTGGATGTCTGTGGCTGGTGTCTGGTGGTGGATGTCTGTGGCTGGTGTCTGGTGGTGGATGTCTGTGGCTGGTGTCTGGTGGTGGATGTCTGTGGCTGGTGTCTGGTGGTGGATGTCTGTGGCTGGTGTCTGGTGGTGGATGTCTGAGACTGGTGTCTGGTGGTGGATGTCTGTGGCTGGTGTCTGGTGGTGGATGTCTGTGGCTGGTGTCTGGTGGTGGATGTCTGTGGCTGGTGTCTGGTGGTGGATGTCTGTGGCTGGTGTCTGGTGGTGGATGTCTGTGGCTGGTGTCTGGTGGTGGATGTCTGTGGCTGGTGTCTGGTGGTGGATGTCTGTGGCTGGTGTCTGGTGGTGGATGTCTGTGGCTGGTGTCTGGTGGTGGATGTCTGAGACTGGTGTCTGGTGGTGGATGTCTGTGGCTGGTGTCTGGTGGTGGATGTCTGTGGCTGGTGTCTGGTGGTGGATGTCTGAGACTGGTGTCTGGTGGTGGATGTCTGAGACTGGTGTCTGGTGGTGGATGTCTGAGACTGGTGTCTGGTGGTGGATGTCTGAGACTGGTGTCTGGTGGTGGATGCCTGTGGCTGGTGTCTGGTGGTGGATGCCTGTGGCTGGTGTCTGGTGGTGGTGGATATCTAAGACTGGTGTCTGGTGTTGGATGTCTATGACTGATGCCTGACTGCATGATGTGTTGCAGGTAGAGGATGCCAAGGACAGTGTGTGGTTGCTGCAAATCCAGATGCATCCCACTGCCAGTCCCCTCCCCCTCCACACCTGGAAAGCCATCCGCAAGAAGGTCCATCGGTTTGGGGTCCGGGCTGGCATTCTGGACTGCTCCATGGATGTTGGGTGAGTGTTTGTTTTCACTTGCCTGAGCTCTCAGCATAATGCCCTGTATTAGGTAAATGCCTTTTGTGTAGACCAAAGTTTTTATGACTGATTTTATTGTTTCTTTAAAAAAAAATACTTTCTGAATCTGGAAATCTGTTCAAGATCTCTCTCATTAAGGGGAGGTACGAAACAGCTTAAAGTCCACTGCTTACACTTTTGCATTCTCCACTAATCTGTGACCTCGCAACTAGTTCTCGTACATCTTTTTAAGACCACAAATTTTTGCATGTTAAAAAAAGATCATTTGTAAGGTCACAAATGGAAGTTATATTGTACTAAGATCCCAAGTTCAGTGTGTGAAATCATCAAAGACTGACTGCTCTCTGTGTACTAACAAAGAGAAGCAACGCGTTAGGTTGTCACGCTGCACTGGCTGGAAGCTCAGTGGTTTTCAGGAAGTCTAGAAGAAGCAGTATAGAACATCTTGAACAGGCAAAGTCAGGGCAGTCATGCATCTTTCAGTGCAAATGAGTGAGGGTGTCTCACTTGTTTTCTCTGTGCATCACTGAGGTACATTTGCTGCATCTTGGAATCAAGGGTTGTTTGGATTTGTCGCGTTATTATTACTCTAACTGCTGGAGACTCACCCAAAAGGAACGAAGTATTCATCCGAAAGGGGAGAACAATTAGAATAAAGGGTTTACAAGCTAAACCCAACCATCACGTCTTGGGGAAACACCACAAACAAGCAAATAATGTTCAACAACAACAAATGATAATAGACCACTGAATCTGGGATTAAATCAAACAACGTTTTAATTACAAGGTGCTCGCACTCGAGTCCACAGTCCTCGAGAGTGAGTGTCAAACAGTAATCAAACAATCAGCAAAGTGATAAAGAGCAATGTCAACAATGGCAGACAAGATGGAGTAGCAAATACCAATTGTCAACAAAGCTGAAAAGTAAACAAAAAGAGAGGCCACGCTAAAGTAGAATAAATTCACTTGAGCGTAGCCTATCCAGTATGTAACATATAGACAAACACCCCTACCATACGTTGCCGGCAACGAATGCTAACAACATAAACTTCTTCAACCACTCGTTCTGTCACAGGAAACAGAACTACGGAATTTCACCACGAAATCCACTCAAAACACACTTCTTTACCAGTAGAAGTAGCTTAGTCCTCCACAGGACATTTAACGTGAAACGTTAAAGTAAATTCTCTTTTACCAAATCCAAATCCCGAGCAATCAAATTAATATTCATGGAAAGTCTTCCCCGCTTCCCCCATGCTCCCTCTGGCATACAATCCACGATCGCCAAAGTCATTCACAAATCCTCAGCTGAACCCCCGAGTCCTACCCCCTTCCCCTGCTGACGCAGCCTCCACGCTGTGACGTCACACAAGCCAAATGAGAGTAAGTCAAAGTTCAGTCTCCGCGTCTCCGACGCAACCCCCTCTTCTCCCTCATTAGCAGTCCAACCCACGTATTAAACATGAATGAGAGTCTACACAGGACAGTGGAGAAAGAGTATTGTGTATCTTACCGTACGATCGTTGTCCCGTACTTGCATTCCAAGAATACACACGCCACACAACACAACACACGACCCTACCCTACACTTTCCTTCCTACTCGAAGAAAGTACAAAGTTCGCCAGCCTACGCGCTGGGACAGTTCTCGTGAGCGACGATTCTCGAACGAGTACTCGGGTAGTAGAAGTGAGAACGCGCCTCCAGGCGCTTTCTCCGTCGTGGTCAGCAAGAGGACGCTCCAGTACTCCTCAGCGTTGTGGCTCCCCGGCAGACGACGCTCGGCGCTCGTCAGTCGGCAGGTCAGGCTCCTAAATCCAAGACCGTAGAATTCCTCCCCAAAGGACAGTCGTGGGTAGCAGCGTCCCGCTCAGTGAACCAATTAGCTCCCCACCACGTCTCTTGCATACCTTGCAATCAGAGGCTACACGAATCTCACAGCGACGAGCTGATGAGTGTGTTAGTGTTCATTCCTCCTCGCACGGCAGAGCTTCCGTGCCCGAATCGTTTCACACAATTCGAAAGTCTAGGGAGACAGGGACTCTCACCCTCGCCTAGCAGCTAGACCCAACGCAGCAGCGTTGTAGAGATGACCGGTACCGCGGTCAGTCAAAGACAGTCCACCAAGGACTAAACACAATGCATCACCTACTCGTGAGCATTAAGAACAGTCTACCAAAGACTAAACACAACGCATCACCTACTCGTGAGCATTACATGCCTACCAAAGGCATCTTCACTATTCCAGGCAGCAGCAGTAGCTAAGGCAATAGCGAAGGTGAAGATAGCGACACAGCTACTTCGAAGAGATACTTGCACAGATCAGTAGAGATGACGAGGGTGAATAAAGCGTACACACAGTTCGCAGTTCGTTTCAGTTCACAGTTCGGTTCGTTTCAATTCAGCCTGAAAAGACAGAAATCCCGCCTAATAAGAAACCCCGTATTCCCTCCAAATTCACACAGAATTGCACTCAGCGAAGGAAATACGTTTCCAGCCCAATTTTGACTCAGCAAGTCGCATTCATCTTCTTTTTTCGTTACGTTGAGTTTGCGCTCCGCGCGTAGTCCGCGTTACCCTTCCCGGTTTCACACATGGACCAAGCAATTAACACGAGTTTGCAAGACCAGAGATTAATTCACTTTTAAGCAGTTACATCTGAATTAAGGAATTTACCTTTCCCCTTTTATCTCTCTCTCACACCATCCCGCATTTACCCACGTGGCGATATCCCCTCCCGCCACACGTCTCAACGAAAATTCACAAAGAGCAGAACCCATGAACCCACACGTACCTCAAATCTTGCAGATTTTCCCCAGGCCGTGATCTTCACTCATGACAAGCGAAACCCCTCTTTTCTCTTCTGCCAAGACTACTCTCTCTCTCCCGTGGCCAGTCCTCAGACCCCCAACGGCGAGATACAATCGAAGACTAGAATCTTCGCGCCACACTAAGTGGCAAGGAAAACGTGGAGCCTGCGCTCGCACGTCCTATCTCGTCCAACACGACGATATGAACTGACGACCAAAACCCCCGTCAAAAGTTCTAGAACAATGACACGTGATTAGGCTCCGCCAATCACGCTTCCCAATTCGAGTTTGGACGCTCGCCCGTGCAGTGCCACGTGTCTACCCCGGACACATCCCAACAGACACCCCTGCACCCTTCGATAGCCCCCGATAACCCCCCTTAGCCTAGTGAGGTTATTATTTTGGCGCGACGCAATCGAATTTTGAGTTTCTACGGCTCCGGTATTCCCCTTGCATTAAGCCTTCCCAAATTCTATTTCTTCCACCCTGTCGCATACCGCGACAGGATTTCTCAGTGCTTTATTCAACAACAAAAGAAGAAAACCCTTAACACTGACTAGGCCTGTCTGTATTGAATGTCAGCCAGCTCTCAATATGTAATTACAGAAGTGAATATTTTGTGTTTAGATTAATATGGAAAAGAGACATGTCAATGTGTCACTTTGAGTCGCAGATTTTCAGGTACACCCAAATAATATGGAGGCTGTCGGCAAGGCAGGAGTTTGGAATTTTGTTTGACAAGGGAATGTTGTGTGATTGCAGGTACTGCCGCAGGAAAGGCTGGCTAACATCACACGTGGTGCTGGCTTTGCCCCAAGACTTTGAGACCAAGTCCAACGTTGCTTTCTTCTCCTATGCTGGGGTCTTGCGGGAAAGCCCTCTCTACAACTGGGTGCGAGATCGCCTGAATTTCAAAGTGACGCCAATAACCAGCCTGTCCCAGTTCCAGACAGACTGGCTGTCCTACCAAAACCGATTCCTCTCCACAGAAATTCGAGCAATCCTCTTCCAAGGCAGACACTCTATTCCCATGTTTTTCTCTGCCCTCAGTGTCAAGTTTCCAGGGCGCGTTCGGTTTGGGACAGTTTTGATCAATTCGGCATGTGAGAAAGAAATTGCTCAAGAATATAATTGGATAAATGATAGTTTTAACACTAATCAGGCTAAATATGTGATAATAACTCCAGAGATGGTCATGAAATATGGTAGAAGACTTGGTGAGAATTTGTCATTTTCTGGCATGGAAAAATTCCTGAATTCCCTTTACCCCTGCCTGAATGACCTGTTTGTTGTCAGTTTTGTCATAAACAACTTGGTGGCCTGGTTTGAACTGGTTGTGACTGGGGGCAGCCTGATCCGACGCCTGCGACGCACAGCATGGGGCTGGATCCAGTACAACGTGCTCTTCGTCATGCTCTGGCTTCCCATCATGGGCGTCTTCCAGCTGCCCTACCTGGACCAGCTGCCGTTGCTTGGCTTGAAAGTGATTCGGATGATGGCCTCCACAGATTTTACTGCTCTGCTGAGGAATGATTACACCACCTTCTCCAGGAATCTGCCCATGTTGTTCACATCTTTAGGTCTTTACTCTGCCCTTGCAGCATACCTCTGCCATCGATACGAGGTTTGTGATGATGACAGTGAGGACGAAGAGGACTTTTGGAACTTTGCTCAGATGCGAACCCTTCAGCCACTGCTCAGGCCCTCAGACACCATCATAGGTCCCTTCAGCAGGTTTGGTTCTGAGTTCATCATGGGAGAGGACATATATGATGTTCGTGCTGCACCGACTGTAGACCTCTCATACATCAAAGAGCTACCCACCTGGCAGTACCACCTCCTCCCCATGCGATACATCCCACCCCCATGTGCACACCACCATCACCAATACCAGTCTGACACCAGGAAGGAGCCCATGAGTGATGACAACTTGAGCTGCCAGAATGTAGAAAGTACCTTGATGGCCAGCAATAATCTGGAATCAAAATCCGGCACTAAATGTTTGGTGGAAAGCCAGACATCTCACTCATCGTCTGATGTAGCTGCTGCGGGACAGTTGTCATGTGTCCAACTTTGTCCTTGCACATCCTCTTCAGAGTCTTCATTCAATCACACCTCCTGTCAATGCATCAATGGCCCAGGTCTTGCCTGTCAGTCATGCATTAACGATTCCAAAGATCCAGCTTTCGCAGAATCAGAGAAAAGTTTCCCGTGTAGATGCATGTCTAATGATGTTTTGGATGTGGGCAGCATTGATTCTGTGCAAGGTCCAAAGGAAACCACCAAGGCAAGTGGATTGCCAAGTCCAGAGGCGGCAAATGGACCTGGGACCTCAAGTCTCTGCTTGCAGTCAGGAAGCGACAACCAGGTGCCGGAGACGGTGATGGACAGCTCAGGGCCTGTTGCTTGCTTCCCTCAAGGCTTCAGGACCAGTTCCCAGTGTGTGATCTGCCTGGAGGAGTACAGCCCCGGTGTTGTCCTGTGTGGCCTGCCCTGTGGTCATGCCTTCCATAGGGACTGCATAGAGCGGTGGCTGAGATCTGACAACCATCTCTGTCCTGTCTGCCGGTGGCCCACCCTTCCTGGCAGCCAGTGCCCCAGCCCCCACCCTCACTCTGAGTGATCTGGATATTATCCTGACTCCCAGACCAGGTCAGTTCTATGACATCTGACCCTGGATGCACCTTTTTGTTCGTTTGTTTATTTCTGTTTGGGAGTTAGTGTGTTTGTTTCACCCCAAAATGTTACATCTCTCGTTCTGTGAAGACTCTGGGCAGGAACCCAGCCCTCACCCCCATCCTGAGTGATCTGGAATTGACCCTCACCCTCTGACCAGGATGACCCTGTGAATCTGACCCTGGACACCAGTTTGTTTTTCTAACTCCAAAATTCTACACACCTGGTCATCTGAAGACACTTGGGTAGGACCAAAACCAACCTAAACCTTACCAGTACTTTGTGGGAGCTGAATTATCAGTGCAAACCTGGCTTGAGGGAGACATCACCAATCCTTTGGGTGACACTACAGGAGTTGCTCTCTGGCTGCTTGTATGTGGACCCTATCATGGTGAGGTCAGCCTCTGTAATTGGGCAACTTGCTCTTCAGTTCTGGGTGCACTGAGGGTAGGTATCAAGAGAAAGTGGTCAAGGATGACTGTTTCTCTGAAGAAGTGCCTGTCAAAGTCCAGAAAAGAAATGGTCACTTCTAGGGTCAAATGATATCCTCTTGTTTAACTTAGAAATGTTTGTCTTAGTTGCACTCCTTGTTCAGTTCAAGCACATTTTTGGATTGTGTCGCATTTGTTTCGTTGTATAATGTTAACGCAGTCTACTGAACAGCTCTTCTGAGTGGCTGTGACAGTCCCTGAGTTGGTGCCATCCCCTGTCCAAGGAGCCATGCCCAGTGTACGCTGCAGTTGTGCTGCTTGGTCCCCCCTCCTCAGCTGCAGCTCCAGGTTGCTGGATCTTCGGGGTTGACAGTAGAAGGAAAACCTTGAGCATATTCAGATCTGTTGCTGTGCCTCGGTCAAAAGCAAGGGCTGATGGATGAGACTGTGATGAGAGCTGGTAAATATTATGTGTAGTTGGCTGTATTTGTCTGTGATGGCGTTTAGAAGCGCCTGTGTCCATGCAAATGCCTTGCTGAAGGATAGCATGGTTGGTTTGAATGTTTGGAAAGAAAACATCTGTCATTGAATGGAGTCATTTCCTCCTTGCTGTGATTTCATGCAGTTGAATAAAGCCATCATGAAACAGTTTTTGTGTGGGGATGTCATCCATTAGTATTTAAAAGCTTCAAAGCTGTCCAAAAACTGTTAGTAATAAAAGAGGTTTGTTTGAGCAACTTTCGCCAGATATTTTGGCATATTTGTCTGAAATGCACTTGAGACTAGTAAAACTCCTAACAGCGTAATTCTTTTGGGAAAAGCTCTATATTCCTGGCCATGTATATCTGATTGATGAACTGTTCGATTTGTTTGTCAGAATTTTATAATTAAGGCATGATATGATGCTTAGGTCAAGAAATTTTAACATATAGGTGCCAAACAGTGTTTCCATTCAAATCTGAGATGAATCAACATCGTGTTGTACCAGTTAAAACAAATCACGTTCTACCACGGACATATTTTGTGGCCAGTCAGCCAATCGGATGCTCCCTACAAAAATGCTATGGTTATACACCTGGATTGGAAAGGCCTTCCTTCTTCAATAATTCCTGGAAAGCTGCAGTCTTGCATTAGTCAAACTGACGTGTGTTTGTAGGGAGGGAAAAGTCCAAACAAGACGTAGGGGGGGGGGGGGGGGGGGGGGGGGATAGCTGTGATCCACATCTTCCTCCTTGTACATATGAATGAGACATCCTGAAAGAAGTAAAGTGCCACATATAGCTGGAGTGGCTTGATGCCCCCTCATTTACTAGAAAACCTGGGTTTCAGGGCCTTCCTTGGTAGATCAGGCAGGGGCAGCCTTAAACTGTCAAAGAGGCTACCAGGTATTAACAGGGTCAGGTCAGTGGATTGAAGTCCCAAGAAGAAGAAAAAGATAACATTGTCCATATTTTAAACTTAGAAAATGCTACATCAAAATATGTACAGAGAGGAAATCCCTCCAGCCAACTGTACCATTAAAACATTAGTCAAACCACTGGTAAGGAAACAAAATGGCAGGAATTCTTCGTCACTTGATGGTGGCTCATCTGATGGAAAAATAAGGTAGCAAATTGGCTGCTCTGAACACAGTGGAAATTGCCTAACATCCCTGGTCCCATGGCTAAGCAGTTCACCTGTCAGTCCCTTCCCAGCCATCGCATGTGCAGTCGCATGCTGCATGGATCCTAGAGCGGCTTCCCTGGACAAAACCCACAGACTCGAATTGCTCCTCCCAATCCAGGAGTAACACTAGCTACCCAAAACCCACAGACTCGAATAGCTCCTCCCAATCCAGGAGTAACACTAGCTACCCAAAACCCACAGACTCAAATTGCTCCTCCCAATCCAGGAGTAACACTAGCTACCCAAAACCCACAGACTTGAATAGCTCCTCCCAATCCAGGAGTAACACTAGCTACCCAAAACCCACAGACTGGAATAGCTCCTCCCAATCCAGGAGTATCACTAGCTACCCACAACCCACAGACTCGAATTGCTCCTCCCAATCCAGGAGTAACACTAGCTACCCAAAACCCACAGACTGGAATAGCTCCTCCCAATCCAGGAGTAACACTAGCTACCCAAAACCCACAGACTGGAATAGCTCCTCCCAATCCAGGAGTAACACTAGCTACCCAAAACCCACAGACTGGAATAGCTCCTCCCAATCCAGGAGTAACACTAGCTACCCAAAACCCACAGACTTGAATAGCTCCTCCCAATCCAGGAGTAACACTAGCTACCCAAAACCCACAGACTGGAATAGCTCCTCCCAATCCAGGAGTAACACTAGCTACCCAAAACCCACAGACTGGAATAGCTCCTCCCAATCCAGGAGTAACACTAGCTACCCAAAACCCACAGACTCAAATTGCTCCTCCCAATCCAGGAGTAACACTAGCTACCCAAAACCCACAGACTTGTATTGCTCCTCCCAATCCAGGAGTAACACTAGCTACCCAAAACCCACAGACTTGTATTGCTCCTCCCAATCCAGGAGTAACACTAGCTACCCAAAACCCACAGACTGGAATAGCTCCTCCCAATCCAGGAGTAACACTAGCTACCCAAAACCCACAGACTTGAATAGCTCCTCCCAATCCAGGAGTAACACTAGCTACCCAAAACCCACAGACTGGAATAGCTCCTCCCAATCCAGGAGTAACACTAGCTACCCAAAACCCACAGACTTGTATAGCTCCTCCCAATCCAGGAGTAACACTAGCTACCCAAAACCCACAGACTGGAATAGCTCCTCCCAATCCAGGAGTAACACTAGCTACCCAAAACCCACAGACTTGTATTGCTCCTCCCAATCCAGGAGTAACACTAGCTACCCAAAACCCACAGACTTGAATAGCTCCTCCCAATCCAGGAGTAACACTAGCTACCCAAAACCCACAGACTGGAATAGCTCCTCCCAATCCAGGAGTAACACTAGCTACCCAAAACCCACAGACTTGTATTGCTCCTCCCAATCCAGGAGTAACACTAGCTACCCAAAACCCACAGACTTGTATTGCTCCTCCCAATCCAGGAGTAACACTAGCTACCCAAAACCCACAGACTGGAATAGCTCCTCCCAATCCAGGAGTAACACTAGCTACCCAAAACCCACAGACTTGAATAGCTCCTCCCAATCCAGGAGTAACACTAGCTACCCAAAACCCACAGACTGGAATAGCTCCTCCCAATCCAGGAGTAACACTAGCTACCCAAAACCCACAGACTTGTATTGCTCCTCCCAATCCAGGAGTAACACTAGCTACCCAAAACCCACAGACTTGAATAGCTCCTCCCAATCCAGGAGTAACACTAGCTACCCAAAACCCACAGACTGGAATAGCTCCTCCCAATCCAGGAGTAACACTAGCTACCCAAAACCCACAGACTTGTATTGCTCCTCCCAATCCAGGAGTAACACTAGCTACCCAAAACCCACAGACTTGAATAGCTCCTCCCAATCCAGGAGTAACACTAGCTACCCAAAACCCACAGACTGGAATAGCTCCTCCCAATCCAGGAGTAACACTAGCTACCCAAAACCCACAGACTTGTATTGCTCCTCCCAATCCAGGAGTAACACTAGCTACCCAAAACCCACAGACTGGAATAGCTCCTCCCAATCCAGGAGTATCACTAGCTACCCAAAACCCACAGACTTGTATAGCTCCTCCCAATCCAGGAGTAACACTAGCTACCCAAAACCCACAGACTTGTATTGCTCCTCCCAATCCAGGAGTAACACTAGCTACCCAAAACCCACAGACTTGAATAGCTCCTCCCAATCCAGGAGTATCACTAGCTACCCAAAACCCACAGACTTGTATTGCTCCTCCCAATCCAGGAGTAACACTAGCTACCCAAAACCCACAGACTTGTATTGCTCCTCCCAATCCAGGAGTAACACTAGCTACCCAAAACCCACAGACTTGAATAGCTCCTCCCAATCCAGGAGTATCACTAGCTACCCAAAACCCACAGACTGGAATAGCTCCTCCCAATCCAGGAGTAACACTAGCTACCCAAAACCCACAGACTTGTATTGCTCCTCCCAATCCAGGAGTAACACTAGCTACCCAAAACCCACAGACTTGAATAGCTCCTCCCAATCCAGGAGTATCACTAGCTACCCAAAACCCACAGACTGGAATAGCTCCTCCCAATCCAGGAGTAACACTAGCTACCCAAAACCCACAGACTCAAATTGCTCCTCCCAATCCAGGAGTAACACTAGCTACCCAAAACCCACAGACTTGTATTGCTCCTCCCAATCCAGGAGTAACACTAGCTACCCAAAACCCACAGACTGGAATAGCTCCTCCCAATCCAGGAGTAACACTAGCTACCCAAAACCCACAGACTCAAATTGCTCCTCCCAATCCAGGAGTAACACTAGCTACCCAAAACCCACAGACTCGAATAGCTCCTCCCAATCCAGGAGTAACACTAGCTACCCAAAACCCACAGACTTGTATTGCTCCTCCCAATCCAGGAGTAACACTAGCTACCCAAAACCCACAGACTGGAATAGCTCCTCCCAATCCAGGAGTAACACTAGCTACCCAAAACCCACAGACTTGTATTGCTCCTCCCAATCCAGGAGTAACACTAGCTACCCAAAACCCACAGACTTGAATAGCTCCTCCCAATCCAGGAGTAACACTAGCTACCTGTGATAACAGTGAAATCATTGAACTAGGATTAACCCATGATGCAGATGTGAAAGTAACAAAAGGTCATCTCTACTAAGCTCACCCTCCAATAGGTTGTCACTATGGTTATTTTGTGCACAACACTCAAAGCCTATTGATTGATGTCCCTCACTGCAAAGGGAGAGTGTGGGGAGGGGTATGGAGCATGGGGGTGGGGTGATGATGCACCTAGCGAGCATCAGACATCCCTTCTGACAATGATGATCACAGGTGACCCACGCCTCTCTCACATGAGCTGAAGCAAAAAAAGTGCAGAAAAGTCTTCCCCTGTATTTGCTGCAGGCTGGCTGCCAAGATGATGTTCTTGAATCGTTTTCAGCTTTCCAATCTTTGTTTGAGAGACTCCAAATGCAAAGAAAGACCCTAACAAAAATAACGAGCATTTTAAAGCCTTTGTTCCTGCAATCAAGAATGTATCCCTTCACACACACACGCATGCACGCACACACACAAACACACACACACACACACACACACACACACTGTGGATCAGACATGGACACTACACATGTTGCCTAGCAGTCATGCAGAAACATCATGTTTGCAAGGGAGGTAATCCACAAAATACATTGGACGTTGCAGAAATGGTACTTCCTCGACTTCCTATTTTGACATTTCAGTTTAGCTTAACACTTTTCTCAGGTCCTCTTTCGACGAGGAACTCACCGGTGAGCACTGCAAAGAGGAGGCTGCTTGATGCAGTCCTCATCAGCTGGAATCCCAGGCTTCTGAGCTTTGGGGGCCTGCTCAAGTAGCCTGGCCTGATTCAGCCCCAAGCAGCCAGAGGACATCGAGTCAGACCATTGGGATGCAACAGTCGTAGCCTGGCCTGATTCAGCCCCAAGCAGCCAGAGGACATTGAGTCAGACCATTGGGATGCAACACTCGTAGCCTGGCCTGATTCAGCCCCAAGCAGCCAGAGGACATTGAGTCAGACCATTGGGATGCAACAGTCGTAGCCTGGCCTGATTCAGCCCCAAGCAGCCAGAGGACATTGAGTCAGACCATTGGGATGCAACAGTCGTAGCCTGGCCTGATTCAGCCCCAAGCAGCCAGAGGACATTGAGTCAGACCATTGGGATGCAACAGTCGTAGCCTGGCCTGATTCAGCCCCAAGCAGCCAGAGGACATTGAGTCAGACCATTGGGATGCAACAGTCGTAGCCTGGCCTGATTCAGCCCCAAGCAGCCAGAGGACATTGAGTCAGACCATTGGGATGCAACAGTCGTAGCCTGGCCTGATTCAGCCCCAAGCAGCCAGAGGACATTGAGTCAGACCATTGGGATGCAACAGTCGTAGCCTGGCCTGATTCAGCCCCAAGCAGCCAGAGGACATTGAGTCAGACCATTGGGATGCAACAGTCGTAGCCTGGCCTGATTCAGCCCCAAGCAGCCAGAGGACATTGAGTCAGACCATTGGGATGCAACAGTCGTAGCCTGGCCTGATTCAGCCCCAAGCAGCCAGAGGACATTGAGTCAGACCATTGGGATGCAACAGTCGTAGCCTGGCCTGATTCAGCCCCAAGCAGCCAGAGGACATTGAGTCAGACCATTGGGATGCAACAGTCGTAGCCTGGCCTGATTCAGCCCCAAGCAGCCAGAGGACATCGAGTCAGACCATTGGGATGCAACAGTCGTAGCCTGGCCTGATTCAGCCCCAAGCAGCCAGAGGACATCGAGTCAGACCATTGGGATGCAACAGTCGTAGCCTGGCCTGATTCAGCCCCAAGCAGCCAGAGGACATTGAGTCAGACCATTGGGATGCAACAGTCGTAGCCTGGCCTGATTCAGCCCCAAGCAGCCAGAGGACATTGAGTCAGACCATTGGGATGCAACAGTCGTAGCCTGGCCTGCTCCAGCCCCAAGCAGCCAGAGGACATTGAGTCAGACCATTGGGATGCAACAGTCGTAGCCTGGCCTGCTCCAGCCCCAAGCAGCCAGAGGACATCGAGTCAGACCATTGGGATGCAACAGTCGTAGCCTGGCCTGATTCAGCCCCAAGCAGCCAGAGGACATCGAGTCAGACCATTGGGATGCAACAGTGAATTCAGATCACCCTGGAAGACCAAGCCCAAACCATGTGCAACAATAATCAGGTTGCCAAATGCCACATCCACCCCAAAGAGCACCAGTACACACATCTACCACTTCCACTGAAAAATAAATGCCTATCACTATCCTACCATTTCTTCTGGCAAGACAAGTCTTCTTGTGAATTGTGGAATCTTGCCAGAAGCCATTCAACAAATAACAAACAAAATCAAACAA
The DNA here is from genome assembly GCA_034096865.1 of Theodoxus fluviatilis. Classification (NCBI taxonomy): domain Eukaryota; kingdom Metazoa; phylum Mollusca; class Gastropoda; order Cycloneritida; family Neritidae; genus Theodoxus; species Theodoxus fluviatilis. The sequence continues at coordinate 39,275 of JAWQFJ010001563.1, forward strand.
TCTACTCATCATTCACAATGGGAACACTTGTCATTCTTCCCTACCTTCCCCCCTCTCTCCACCCCCTGTCAGTAACTGTCACAACATAAAAAATAAAAAATTATAATTACTCTCAGACTGTCATCTCGGCTACTTGAATATTCTAATATACCCTGATGGGCCAGGAACTAGTGATGAAAGTTATCTCAAACCATGTGCATGGAATCAGGTTATCACCTCTATGGAGTGACACTGGTGCCATCAAGTGGGTGTCTGTGTGTCCTGTCTGTACTTAAGTTGCTATGTGCCAGCTGGCTCAATGACCCCAAGATGAAAGTGGAAAGGAAGCAAGACCCACATTTGGGTGATCAATGCATTTCTACAACTATAAAGCTCAGTGTGTGCATGTTTGCGTTTGGTTCTTTGTATGTTTGTGTGCATGCATTCCCGCACCACTCATACTGCTGGACTCAAACGTGTCATGCATAATGTAGGTGCCATGGGGAAGTTACAGGCTATCTACCTTTATGGCAGCAACATTATGGGCCAGTTTTGGGGGCAGTTTTCTTTCAAGCATTAGCAAGCATTAGACCATGCTGGCCCTAGCTTGAGAGCAGCTTGGACCCAGAAGTGGTCATGTATGGTAGTAGAGATAAGGAAGCTGAGGAAAAGGAAAAGGCATGCTCTCAATTTCTTCACATTGATAAGAATTTCTTATTTTGGGGTAGGCGGTGGGGGTGATGGTGGGGGTGGGGGGGGGGGGGGGGGGGGAGGGCCAATGGGTTGGGGGTATGAGGAGGAGAGGAAAAGGAGAAGGAGGAGGAGGAAGAGGAGCAGCAGGAGCAGGAGGGGAAGGAGGAGCAGGAGGAGGAGCAGGAGGAGGAACAGGAGGACCTGGAGAACAAGGAGGAGGAGGAGGAGCAGGAGAAGTAGGAGCAGGAGGAGGAGGAGGAGCAGGAGGAGGAGGAACAGGAGCAGGAGGAGGAAGAGCAGGAGGAGGAAGAAAATCTCAACTGAGTGGGAAGGAGGAGGCGAGCAGGCTAGCAGGTGAAGCCTACTTTTGTCTCCCTCCTTATTCTGGTCAACTGGTAGACTATTGCCATACTCCTGTGTAGTGAGCGTAGTGGGAGATGCCTGCTAGTGCCACATCAAACCTTGACGTCAGCAGCTCAGAATGTTAGCCTTGTGCAAAAGCATGCAGACACCAAGGGTTCCGTGCTGAGACAGACACAAGGACAAAAGACTTGCATGGATTTAACACAATAACTATCAGGTTTATTAACTTATTAACCCACAGTGGCACAAACTGTTATGACATACATGTACAAGGTGGATACACAACTAGACCAACTTCATGAAAACAAGCGACTGGAATGATTTTTATTTTGGTACTCTTCTAGGAGGAAATCATTGAAACAATATCAAAACTCTCAACACCTAAAAATATTGATAGATCAAATGGTCTAAGTGCCCTATGCCAAGCAGGGACGAATGAATGCACATGGAAAACAAGAAACAGACCAAACTGCCTGCATCTTTATGTACTGGTGAGGTATGAATGCCCCAGCATGCATATACACACACAAAACCACAAACACACATGTACGTGCAGGCATGCACACACTCAACAACAAACATATTCACAAACATGCATGTACACACACATGCACACACACACATCTGCACAACCCTAACACACACACCTATATTATTTAAAATACATTTTAAAATGTTGTTTAACTTTCAAAGAAAAACAAATATTCACAGGACATCTTGCTAGGTAAATTCCTACACATGAGCACACTCAAAATTACAGGTTGCTTTAATTACGCAATGTGCATCTGCACAGGAGTCCTTTCTACAGGTAGGAAATGCTGTCTTTGCCCTCACACAATGCCATGAGGAGAGAAACATCAGTCTCGCAGTCAAAAGAGAGGGACACCCCCAGAGAGACAGTGAGGGTGGCAAAGAGGTGACCCATCAGAGCCATCCAGGACTGAAGTGGATCGGATTCCTCTCCAGCCTCAGTCACTGCATCTATGCCGCGTTTTGTCTTGTTCTGTCCTGTCACACTTAGTCCCAGCTGGTTCTGTCCTGTCACACTTTGACCTGTTTTGTTCTGTCCTGTCACAATTTGTCCTGGCTGGTTCTGTCCAGTTTCATTTTGTCCCTTCCTATTCTGGTTTATCTGCATTTGTCCTGTCTTCCTCTGTCCTAACTTGCTTTGTCCTGTCTCACTTTGTTCCATCTTGTTCTGGTCTGTCTCACTAGCTCCTGCATTGTTTCCTCCTGCTGTGCCCCGTAGTGCAGGGGCGACAGGGCAGGGCTGTGGAGAACGGAGAGAGCCATCACTGCTGTGGAAGGGCCAGGACACCAAGTGGAAGCCGCTGCTTTCGTCACTGAGCCAAGGGAAGGGAACCAACTCAGGAGGCGGCTGCAGCCCCTGTCATTCACTCCCTGAGGTCTTTGAGTCGGTGCTGGGAAGGAAGACCTCCATGTCGGGGATCTCGGGGAATTCCAGTGGTGGCAGGTCCAGGGGCGGGAAGAGTGGCAGGCTGAAGTGGCCCTCCTGGGCGGCAGCATCCCGCCTGTTGCGTAGCGTCGTGTTCTCGTGCTTCAGCTCCATGTTCTCTGAGCGAAGTTTCTCGTTTTCACGCAACAGCATGTACACCTGGGCAAAGTAAAGGTTTGCATTTGTCAGGATGAAATTAAGCATCTATGTCATGGCATGTCCCACACCTCAAGCACCAATAAAAAATAAATCCTAAACTTTCTTTTTTCCTCTCTAATTTGCACACACACACACACACACACACACACACACACACACACACACACACACACTCACACACACACACACACTCGCACACACACACTCACACACACTCACATTAGAAAGATAAATCCAGGCTTAGACACTGTCCAGGGTTTTGCAAGATCAATACACATCAGCAAATGCATACATCAGTAAAGTTCATTCTATTCTGTTCGGGCAAGCTCAGAGAGCACATGCTGCTTCTGGTTGGAGACCTGGGTCAGAGGTCAGAAATGGGAGAAATGAATGCTTTGATATTAGAATGCTATTCATTCACATTCAGTTGCCTTGATGGATCTGACCAAGATGGCTTGCATCTTCAAGTATCTCTACAACTCTGAAGCTCAATGTGTGTGTACATATATTTGTTTGTTTGTACATTCATTGCTATGCATTCGCATACCACTTAAGCTGCTAGATTCAAACTTGACACACATAATCTAGGTGCCATAAGGAAGGTTATAGGCTCTCTTCCTTTGTGGTATGGATATCAGGGGCCACATGTTGGGCAGTTTTTATTAAAATAGCATTGGCCAGCATTAGGTCCTTATGTGATGCCAGCCCTTGTTTGAGAGGAGCTTGTCCCCAGGAGTGATCACACATGGTGGTCATATGGATGCTGAGGGCAGAGAGAGGTGTGCTTATGTGTCCATCTCTGCGCTTACAGCATGTTCCCGCTGACGAGGCTTTGGTCTGGGAGGAGAGGGGGAGGGTGGGGGGGAGAGCTAATGGGTTAGGTAGGCAGCTTAGCAAACAGATCATACTCTTTGCAGCAAGCACTCTGGCAAGACGCTGGTCACTGAGGGGCAGAGCAGAGAGGCAGAGGGTTCATTCCCGACGCCTCCTTTGAAGTGAGCAACATGCTGCTTCCAAAACCACAGCGACTGTCCAGAAAAAAGGAGTAGGAGGAAAATCTCAGCTGAGAGGGAAGCAGGGAGGAGGCGAGCATGGGAGCGCTATCGTCTGCTTCCACACTCCTCTTTCCCCCTCTTTTCTGTCATTTTACCCACTGGACAGTTGGTCATCATTTGCCATACTCCTGTGTAGCAGGCGTGGCGGGTGTGGCAGGCAAAGCTCTCTATATCATACCAAAATGCATCATCATCAAGTGTACCTAGATCACTGTAGGACGATTTTAGAGACACAGAAACAACAGAAGTAAGTATTGTCACCTGTCTCTTCAGGTCATCGTTGTGCATGGACAGCTCTTCAATCAGCAGCTTGTCGCTGGGGGGAAGTTTGGTGTAGGCAGGGGTGGAGGAGGAGGTCTGGCCCTGGGTCACGGCACTCTCCGACTGCTGCAGCTGCTTTTGCTGAGCATGCAGGAATGGCGGCAGCAGTGAATCCAGATTCTGCGTGGCACCAAAGATGGCGCTGTTTACCATGGAGGGTGGATGACTCAGCTCCCAGGTGGTCTGGGTGCCGCGTGACATCACTCGCTCTGCGCGAACGGACACTGCCTGCAGTCGCTCCACTTGCATTTGCTGCAGCTGCAGCCGCTCGGCAGTGCGCAGGTGGTAGGCGTGCTGTAGCCTCAGGGAGTCCTGGGCCTCAAGGCAGGTGGACTCCGTCATCGCCTCCAGCAGGTGCTCTGTGCAGCCAGGCCAGATGGATGGATGCCTTTGTAGGCTATTTTAGGCCACCAATCACAAAGTCATTAAAGCTGGTTAATCAAGGTAAACACAATTCACAATTTCCCATGTTATTCACCTCTTAAGAATTGCTTGGCAAGATGCAGTGAAGTTACTTACCCCCAAACCACAGGGAGTTGGATAGATGGATGGAGTTTTACAGCCTATCAGCCTTTGTAGGCTATTTAATGTCATTGATCACTAAAAATCATCACAGTTGTTTAGAATAGTCCTGAGCAAGTCAAATTATGATTTCCCTAGTTATTTACCTCGTAAGAATTATGTGGCGAGATGCAGTAGGTCTATTCTTACCCCTACGCCTCAGGGAGAATGCAGGCAGGATAGCATGAACATTAAAAAACCCCAACATGCATGACCTTCCATTCACGATCTTTCACACACTGCTCCTTGCGGTGATCATTTTTAGCTACAAAGAATGTGATGGGTTCTGCAGATGGTCTACTCCTCACACTGGGTGTGAGATCTGAGCTCAAGAGTTCACCTTTGCCCTGTGCTTCTATTGGACAGCAGGTTCTTATCCACAACATCATGAGGCTCATTGGCTCAGTAGTGTCAATTGGAGTAGACATCTTTTTTTCTCTTCTTTTCTTCTTCTTCCTCAGCGGTTTATTATAAACAAACACAGGTTTCAGAAAGACAGTGAACACTGCTTATTGTTAAACTCACCTGCAGCTTTCTTGCTGGAGATGACTGCCTCATCGTACTTCTTTGCCTTCAACATGGTGTCCACCCTTCTGGACTGCTGATGGGCCTGAAAATCCACAACAGGACACACTGAACTGTCATATCAAGAATTGTCTTTCTGAAAGCAAGTTTCTTCACCAGTCCACGACAAGCTCTGCAGCAATGGTCCTCAGGAATCAACTGCGAGCAGCATTTTGTCTTTCTGAAAGCAAGTTTCTTCACCAGTCCACGACAAGCTCTGCAGCAATGGTCCTCAGGAATCAACTGCGAGCAGCATTTTGTCAGGAGACAAACCTGAGGGCCTCCAGAAGAGCCTTTTCCTCCAAATGGGTCTCAGCATCTAGGAGACCCAAGTTGACACCTTAGTGACATCCCGGTGTCACATATATAACTGTGGAGATTCATTTAAGCATGCACCACTAAGCAGCCTTTGAGCTGGAAGTGTACACAATACAGGTTTATGAAATACATGTATACATACTTACATACATATAGATATATACATACATTCATACATACACACATGAAAGTGAGTAGTCATTTTTTTCTTTGAGCAGAATGATTGCTTCTAATGTCTCAATTCATTTGAGGCCTGTCAATGCTTTGCTGGGAGTGCAACTTTCACTGCAAGTCTTGCAGACAACAAACAAAGCATTGCATCTACTTATTTTGATTCATTTTTTGTGTATGTTGAAGGCAGTGGCTCCTAAGCAAATTTCATTAGTCCTTCAGAAAGTCTCAATAGGTCTTTATCTGTATAGAAAAGAACAAGAAAGTAAATGAACACTAATCTCAAAGCTTTAAACAAGAAGGGCAAAGCCCATACGACTCACATGCTTGACCTTGACCTTTATATGACCTTGACCTTCAGGTGACCTTCAAGGTCAAGGTCAAACAACTAAACCTACCAATGACATCATACACTAAGAAATGCTTTACACATTTTTCCTACCAAAATACATGTGACCTTGACCCAAGGTCAAGGTCATCCAAGGTCATGCAACACAAAGCTGTTAATTCAAGACATAGGAAGCACAATGGTGCTTATTGGCACTTTCTGCCATGAGATATAGTCACTTTTAGTGGTTCACTACCCCATTTTGGTCACATTTCATAAGGGTCAAAGTGACCTTGACCTTGATGATATGTGAACAAATGTGTCTCATGATGAAAGTATAACATGTGCCCCACATAATTATTAAGTTTGAAACAGTTATCTTCCATAGTTCAGGGTCAAGGTCACTTCAAAATATGTATACAATCCAACTTTGAAGAGCTCCTGTGACCTTGACCTTGAAACGAGGTCAACCAAACTGGTATCAAAAGATAGGGCTTGCTTTGACCTATATACCACTTGTAGCTAAGGTCGCCATTCTCAATAACGTGGGAGAAAATTGGGAAAATGTGAAAAATGACTGTTTTTGAGACCACATTTATGGCTCCTGTGACCTTGACCTTGAAGCAAGGTCAAGTCACTATGTATGTTTTTTGAGGCCTTGTCATCATACACCATCATGCCACATTTGGTGTTGATAGACTTAATAGTCTCCGAGAAAAATCCAACGTTTAAGTTTTTTACGCCCGGACGGACGGACGCCCGGACGGACGCCTGGACGGACGGACGCCCGGACGGACGGACGGACGACACGGCTCAGTACATAGACTCACTTTTGCTTCGCATGTGAGTCAAAAATGATCAACCTAATCATTTTGTTTCAATATGACAACTGTGAATGAGAGGGTAAACTTCAAAAACAGGATTTATGTATTCTGCATTAACATTTTAACAGTTCATGCAAAAATGAGGACAAGGTTGCAAAAGCGACAGAACAAGAATATTAATAACTGTGCAAATGGATTTTCTTACTGACCAAGATGAAGACCTTACCTTTTGTTCAAGCATGAACAATCCCTGAAGACTTCACTGAAGTACACTTGACACAATGGTATTTCTGGCACATTCACAACATATTTACCACAGGATCATCAAAATGGCATCAATTCACACGTGTCTGGGGAATGACCTCACATCCAGTCTTCAGTTCAAATATTAGATGCTGATGAACAAAGATTGTGGCATCGACTGATGGGACTAGGATACTCGACCTCTGTAGACTTTCAGGACGTTCACAGATAATGCCATTGACCCATTAACTTCCTCAGTTCTCTGTCACTAGTGTCACCTCCTTCTAGTCCTGTTTATCAGCCATCAGCTTCTTTGACACCCCATTTGGAACAACCTCAGAGAGTCGCTTCCTCACAAGCTGCACAGTTTTCTCCACAGACTTCTCTTCCAAAGTTGGGATACTGCATTTAGCATCTTTTCCCTCAGCACTGACAGGCCCTTGAGGCATCATCAAGACCAGTGCTTCCTTCCTCAGCTTCTCACTCAAGGCATCATCCTTGGGCACTTGGGGAGGGAAACTGCTTCTTGTGGATTCCAGTCTGGAAGAGGAGCCTCTTGGCTTGCCCTTCACTGCTTGTCGTGGAACCATGGAGAGAAGCTTCTTGCTGCATTTGAGCTGCTTCCACTCAGACTCAGAGATATCGGTTCTTCTTGGGGCCTGCTCTGCCAAAGCAGGGCCTTTCTCTGATAGATGATCTGGTGTCCTGTTTTTCAAATGGTTGTATTTGTTCCTTGCTGCTTTAGCATCATGAGCTTGAATAAATCCCTGTCTTATTGTGACAGAGTCATTTTGTCCAGGCAGACGTCCATCATAGCCAGATGAAAGTGTTGCATGAGAGCTCCGCATGCAAAGAAAGTTGGACTTTAGTAGTGGAACCTTCTTAATGGCACACCTTCCATCTTCTACAGCTGGTGCAGGCAGCAGCAGGTTTTTGTGGTAGGCAAGAAGGGATTCTTCCTGTGCCAGCAACGAGACACTTGGTTGTAGATCAGCATTATTTCTCCGGCCATCTGCCTTGCCTAGAATGACAGCTTGACAGTCCCGCCTTTGAGGCATCACCCATTCTCTATTTCCATCTTCTGTGACTGGAGCACAAGCACTGGTAGTCTGCTGTTGATCCACAGCACCCACCCAAGTCCTCGGTGGGTTGACCTGACCAGACTGAGGAACTGCCGAAGCTACCCCTGAAGAGCCAGCAGCCTGCAGGACAAACTCAGATGTGCAAGCTGCGGAGTGCTGCGATGATGGCAGCTGGCTGCCAATGATGCCAGTGTATGGATCATAAGTGACAGCAGATGAGACTGCAGAGGGAATTCCATCTAGTAGCCTGGATTCTTCTTGATGCTCAGCTTTGTGCTGGTGGATTTTGAAGGCAATGACTTTTCGACGTTCTGCCATTTTGCTTCGCACTTCATCCAGAGTTTCATATTCAGGTGCATAAAACACATGAAGCAAGCCACCTAAGAAATTCTGGTCATCCAGTTTCTGCTTTGCTATTCTGGCAGACTGAATCCTCTGGAAGGAGACAAGGAAAGCCTCTATGAAGGATTCTGTGGGGTAGTCAGTCAGCTGGCGGTGGCTCTCTATGGCACCAAATTGCCCACACAGCTCCAACAACTCCCTTGTACCCCCTACTTCTGGGACTCCACTGATGATCAGGTGTCGCGACTCGTGGTGGATGGTGTACACCTTGACAGCTGTGGCTCGACGTCCTTCTCTGTACGAAGGTCTTGTCGAACACCCCTCGCCTCGAACGTGGTGAGCAGGCACCATCGCCATGCTTGTTAGTAGTTGTCCTGTGCACGACAGACTCAGCATTAATGCTCCCGCTCCCCACTGATTATCGTGTGCGACACCACGGACTCAATATCAACAAAAGTAAATTTAAAGTCCTTGGCGAAACGAACGTACATCTTGCGTGACAAGTTGAAGTTACACCGAGTTAGAAATGTTATCACTAACGCTTCAATTCTCAAGGAGAAAATGTTTAACATGTTCACACGAGTCCTCTGATTTATCTTCTTTGACGTCATTCCCTAATAAGTCAAAATGGAGATGGGGTCTGTCATTTTATACTGCGCGGCAATTAACGATTAAATTAGTAATGTTTTCACACTCGCTTTTCTACGCGTCAGCGTCAACCCTTCACTGGCTTCAGACGATAACACGAACTTCCTTTGCTCGGAACCTCCGAATGTGCTCTAACAGACGGGGACAAAATGAAAAAAAACCTCTTAGGAAAGGGAATAATCCCCGGCAGCTTAATTTTGGGGAATTTCGGCGATTATTAAATGATACTGACCAAATTAAGTGGGTGATCCATCTTTCACTTTCGTCAGTCGGATGTTGACAGATAATTTCTGAGTGCTCCGGAACTACTTCTCGCGCAGTCTCTGATTGGTGGAAAAGATCATCCGTGCTGTTCGAGTGACTGTTCTTGTCTACTGATCGATGAATGTGTGGATGCTGAGAAGCTATCGTTCTTCGTAGCTGATCTGTAAAACACGCTGAATTAGTGCCCCCAGACCGCAGATCAATGTACGTATGCAGCAAAATGCTAACAAGTTTGCGAGCAGAGGAGTTTTTGTGACAGCAGAATGTAGCGGGTGCATAACAATAATGCCTACGGATAGTGTTTACAATTACATCAATACATGTATGTAGACTTTCCGTTTCGTATCAGAGAAAAGAAGTTGAAAGATTCTTTGGGGCAGCTACGATCAATTCTTTCTATGGTCCTCTCGTGGGAACTTTTAATGGGAGTGATTGGAAGACTTTTATGAAGGAAGGATGATAGTTATGCATTTTCTGATGTCCGTTCCAGGAATCAGCTTGAGTTTAAGGTCAGGTGCAGAATACCTGTCAGTGTCAGCAAAGACCCAGGATCTTTGGTGTCAGTTTCTCTGCAACTGCCGCTCCAGCCTCGCAGTTCTGGGGCTGGGTCTCGTTGAAAAAGAGTGAAAATGATTGAAAGGAAAGGTGCTTTTGCAGAGGATGCTCCGAAAAGAGTGCTCAGCTAGGGCTAGGCTGATTTCTTGCCGTCGTACTTAGTGTCATTGACTCTAGAGAGTGAATCCACATAATTGCAGCTTACAGTTTTATCCCGAAGTTAAGGAGTGGTGAAGTGTTATTGTTATCTTTCAGTAATTCATTCTGTAATCACTGTTTACTACAGGCAGCAAGGGTGAGGAGAGGGAGGGCAGGCAAGATGGAGGAGAAGCAGATCAGTGGCACTGGCCATTCCCAGGCCATGCTGAGTGCCATGAATGCCTTACGGAAGGCAGGACAGCTTTGTGATGTGGTGCTGGTGGTGGAGGGAGTGCATTTCCCTTGCCACCGTGTAGTGTTGGCCTCCAGCAGTGACTACTTTCGTGCCATGTTCACCAGTAATGTGAGTATTCATGTAGTATTTCATGCCATGTTCACCAGAGATGTGAGTATTCATGTAGTGTTTCGTGCCATGTTCACCAGTGATGTAAGTATTCATGTAGTGTTTCGTGCCATGTTCACCAGTAATGTAAGTATTCATGTAGTGTTTCGTGCCATGTTCACCAGTGATGTGAGTATTCATGTAGTGTTTTGTGCTGTGTTCACCAGTGATGTGAGTATTCATGTAGTGTTTTGTGCTGTGTTCACCAGTGATGTGAGTATTCATGTAGTGTTTCGTGCCATGTTCACCAGTGATGTGAGTATTCATGTAGTGTTTTGTGCTTTGTTCACCAGTGATGTGAGTATTCATGTAGTGTTTTGTGCTGTGTTCACCAGTGATGTGAGTATTCATGTAGTGTTTCGTGCCATGTTCACCAGTGATGTGAGTATTCATGTAGTGTTTTGTGCTGTGTTCACCAGTGATGTGAGTATTCATGTAGTGTTTCATGCCATGTTCACCAGTGATGTGAGTATTCATGTAGTGTTTCGTGCCATGTTCACCAGTGATGTAAGTATTCATGTAGTGTTTCGTGCCATGTTCACTGGTAGTAATGTGAGTATTCATGTAGTGTTTCATGCCATGTTCACCAGTGATGTGAGTATTCATGTAGTGTTTCATGCCATGTTCACCAGTAATGTGAGTATTCATGTAGTGTTTCATGCCATGTTCACCAGTGATGTGAGTATTCATGTAGTGTTTCGTGCCATGTTCACCAGTGATGTGAGTATTTATGTAGTGTTTCATGCCATGTTCACCAGTGATGTGAGTATTCATGTAGTGTTTCGTGCTGTGTTCACCAGTGATGTGAGTATTCATGTAGTGTTTCATGCTGTGTTCACCAGTGATGTGAGTATTAATGTAGTGTTTCATGCCATGTTCACCAGTGATGTGAATATTCATGTAGTGTTTCGTGCTGTGTTCACCAGTGATGTGAGTATTCATGTAGTGTTTCGTGCTGTGTTACCAGTAATGTAAGTATTCATGTAGTGTTTTGTGCTGTGTTCACCAGTAATGTGAGTATTCATGTAGTGTTTTGTGCCATGTTCACCAGTAATGTAAGTATTCATGTAGTGTTTTGTGCTGTGTTCACCAGTAATGTGAGTATTCATGTAGTGTTTCGTGCCATGTTCACCAGTAATGTAAGTATTCATGTAGTGTTTCGTGCCATGTTCACCAGTGATGTGAGTATTCATGTAGTGTTTTGTGCTGTGTTCACCAGTGATGTGAGTATTCATGTAGTGTTTTGTGCTGTGTTCACCAGTGATGTGAGTATTCATGTAGTGTTTCGTGCCATGTTCACCAGTGATGTGAGTATTCATGTAGTGTTTTGTGCTTTGTTCACCAGTGATGTGAGTATTCATGTAGTGTTTCGTGCTGTGTTACCAGTAATGTAAGTATTCATGTAGTGTTTTGTGCTGTGTTCACCAGTGATGGGAGTATTCGTGTAGTGTTTTGTGTTGTGTTCACCAGTGATGTGAGTATTCATGTAGTGTTTTGTGTTGTGTTCACCAGTGATGAGAGTATTCATGTAGTGTTTTGTGCTGTGTTCACCAGTGATGTGAGTATTCATGTAGTGTGTTGTGCCATGTTCACCAGTGATGTGAGTATTCATGTAGTGTTTTGTGTTGTGTTCACCAGTGATGTGAGTATTCATGTAGTGTTTTGTGCTGTGTTCACCAGTGATGTGAGTATTCATGTAGTGTTTCGTGCCATGTTCACCAGTGATGTGAGTATTCACGTAGTGTTTCGTGCCATGTTCACCAGTAATGTGAGTATTCATGTAGTGTTTTGTGCTGTGTTCACCAGTGATGTGAGTATTCACGTAGTGTTTCGTGCCATGTTCACCAGTAATGTGAGTATTCATGTAGTGTTTTGTGCTGTGTTCTCCAGTAATGTGAGTATTCATGTAGTGTTTCGTGCTGTGTTACCAGTAATGTGAGTATTCATGTAGTGTTTTGTGCTGTGTTCACCAGTGATGTGAGTATTCATGTAGTGTTTCGTGCCATGTTCACCAGTAATGTGAGTATTCATGTAGTGTTTTGTGCTGTGTTCACCAGTGATGTGAGTATTCATGTAGTGTTTCATGCTGTGTTACCAGTAATGTGAGTATTCATGTAGTGTTTTGTGCTGTGTTCACCAGTGATGAGAGTATTCATGTAGTGTTTCGTGCTGTGTTACCAGTAATGTGAGTATTCATGTAGTGTTTTGTGCTGTGTTCACCAGTAATGTGAGTATTCATGTAGTGTTTTGTGCTGTGTTCACCAGTAATGTGAGTATTCATGTAGTGTTTCGTGCTGTGTTACCAGTAATGTGAGTATTCATGTAGTGTTTCGTGCTGTGTTACCAGTAATGTGAGTATTCATGTAGTGTTTCGTGCTGTGTTACCAGTAATGTGAGTATTCATGTAGTGTTTTGTGCTGTGTTCACCAGTGATGAGAGTATTCATGTAGTGTTTTGTGCTGTGTTCACCAGTGATGTGAGTATTCATGTAGTGTGTTGTGCCATGTTCACCAGTGATGTGAGTATTCATGTAGTGTTTTGTGCTTTGTTCACCAGTGATGTGAGTATTCGTGTAGTGTTTTGTGCTGTGTTCACCAGTAATGTGAGTATTCATGTAGTGTTTCGTACCATGTTCACCAGTGATGTGAGTATTCATGTAGTGTTTCGTGCCATGTTCACCAGTGATGTGAGGATTCATGTAGTGTTTCGTGCCATGTTCACCAGTGATGTGAGTATTCATGTAGTGTTTCGTGCCATGTTCACCATGTAGTGTTTCGTGCCATGTTCACCAGTGATGTGAGTATTCATGTAGTGTTTCATGCCATGTTCACCAGGGATGTGAGTATTCATGTAGTGTTTCGTGCCATGTTCACCAGTGATGTGAGTATTCATGTAGTGTTTCGTGCCATCTTCACCAGTGATGTGAGTATTCATGTAGTGTTTCGTGCCATGTTCACCAGTGATGTGAGTATTCATGTAGTGTTTCATGCCATGTTCACCAGGGATGTGAGTATTCATGTAGTGTTTCGTGCCATCTTCACCAGTGATGTGAGTATTCATGTAGTGTTTTGTGCATCTTCAACAGTGATGTGAGTATTCATGTAGTGTTTTATGCCATGTTCACCAGTAATGTGAGTATTCATGTAGTGTTTTGTGCTGTGTTCACCAGTGATGTGAGTATTCATGTAGTGTTTTGTGCTGTGTTCACCAGTGATGTGAGTATTCATGTAGTGTTTCGTTCCGTGTTCACCAGTGATGTGAGTATTCATGTAGTGTTTCATGCCATGTTCACCAGTGATGTGAGTATTCATGTAGTGTTTCGTGCCATGTTCACCAGTGATGTGAGTATTCATGTAGTGTTTCGTGCCATGTTCACCAGTGATGTGAGTATTCATGTAGTGTTTTGTGCTGTGTTCACCAGTGATGTGAGTATTCATGTAGTGTTTCGTGCCGTGTTCACCAGTGATGTGAGTATTCATGTAGTGTTTGTGCCATGTTCACCAGTAATGTGAGTATTCACGTAGTGTTTCATGCCATGTTCACCAGTGATGTGAGTATTCATGTAGTGTTTTGTGCTGTGTTCACCAGTGATGTGAGTATTCATGTAGTGTTTTGTGCCATGTTCACCAGTGATGTGAGTATTCATGTAGTGTTTCATGCCATGTTCACCAGTGATGTGAGTATTCATGTAGTGTTTCGTGCCATGTTCACCAGTGATGTGAGTATTCATGTAGTGTTTCGTGCCATGTTCACCAGTGATGTGAGTATTCATGTAGTGTTTCGTGCCATGTTCACCAGTGATGTGAGTATTCATGTAGTGTTTTGTGCTGTGTTCACCAGTGATGTGAGTATTCATGTAGTGTTTCGTGCCATGTTCACCAGTGATGTGAGTATTCATGTAGTGTTTCGTGCCGTGTTCACCAGTGATGTGAGTATTCATGTAGTGTTTCATGCCATGTTCACCAGTAATGTGAGTATTCATGTAGTGTTTCGTGCCATGTTCACCAGTGATGTGAGTATTCATGTAGTATTTTGTGCTGTGTTCACCAGTAATGTGAGTATTCATGTAGTGTTTCATGCCATGTTCACCAGTAATGTAAGTATTCATGTAGTGTTTCGTGCCATGTTCACCAGTAATGTGAGTATTCATGTAGAGTTTCGTGCCATGTTCACCAGTGATGTGAGTATTCATGTAGTGTTTTGTGCTGTGTTCACCAGTGATGTGAGTATTCATGTAGTGTTTTGTGTTGTGTTCACCAGTGATGTGAGTATTCATGTAGTGTTTCATGCTGTGTTCACCAGTAATGTGAGTATCCATGTAGTGTTTCATGCCATGTTCACCAGTGATGTGAGTATTCATGTAGTGTTTCATGCCATGTTCACCAGTGATGTGAGTATTCATGTAGTGTTTCGTGCCATGTTCACCAGTGATGTGAGTATTCATGTAGTGTTTCGTGCTGTGTTCACCAGTGATGTGAGTATTCATGTAGTGTTTCGTGCTGTGTTCACCAGTGATGTGAGTATTCATGTAGTGTTTCGTGCTGTGTTCACCAGTGATGTGAGTATTCATGTAGTGTTTCGTGCTGTGTTCACCAGTAATGTGAGTATTCATGTAGTGTTTTGTGCTTTGTTCACCAGTGATGTGAGTATTCATGTAGTGTTTTGTGCTGTGTTCACCAGTAATGTGAGTATTCATGTAGTGTTTCATGCCATGTTCACCAGTGATGTGAGTATTCATGTAGTGTTTCGTGCCATGTTCATCAGCAATGAAAGTATTCATGTAGTGTTTTGTGCTGTGTTCACCAGTGATGTGAGTATTCGTGTACATGCCATGTTCACCAGTGATGTGAGTATTCATGTAGTGTTTTGTGCCGTGTTCACCAGTGATGTGAGTATTCATGTAGTGTTTCATGCCATGTTCACCAGTGATGTGAGTATTCATGTAGTGTTTTGTGCTGTGTTCACCAGTGATGTGAGTATTCATGTAGTGTTTTGTGCTGTGTTCACCAGTGATGAGAGTATTCATGTAGTGTTTCATGCCATGTTCACCAGTAATGTAAGTATTCATGTAGTGTTTCGTGCCATGTTCACCAGTCATGTGAGTATTCATGTAGTGTTTCGTGCTGTGTTCACCAGCAATGTAAGTATTCATGTAGTGTTATGTACCATGTTTACCAGCAATGTAAGTATTCATGTAGTGTTATGTACCATGTTTACCAGCAATGTGAGTATTTGTGTATTGTGTGGCACCTTATTCACTAGCAATGTGAGTATTCGTGTAGTGTTTTGTACCATGTTTACCAGCAATGTGAGTATTTGTGTATTGTTTCGAGGCAAGTTCACCGGTGATGTGAGTATTCATGTAGTGTTTTGTGCCATGATCACCAGTGACATAAAACTTTCCCTTTCTTCGTGATATGAAAGATTACGAAGAAGAAGAAAAAGTTGTACTTCTTGTAGTAGTCACAGTAACCTGACTGACCCTGTTTTTTTCCTGCTGACCCCAAACTTGTTTTCAATCAAAGGTAGGAAAAAGAAAAAGAAAACAGAAAGTAAACAGCAAACTGCATACTGTCCCCTATGAGCACTATCAAATCACTAGAGAATTGGTCTCCACAGTCACAGTTGGTCCTGCAGAGACCCCGCCTACAATGACATACCTCCATCTCCACAGTCACAGCTGGTCCTGCAGAGACCCCACCTACAATGACATACCTCCAAGAAGCGCACTGACGGTCTCCCAAGACTGTGATGCCAGAGAGATACTATTGAAGTATTTTAAAAAATAGCTTTCAGTGAAAGAGAAAGTTCACTTTAATGTCCAGATGAATCTGCTGTATATGTGACATTTCTTGAAACACACACATACAGATGAATTACACACACACACATACAGATGAATTACACACACACATACAGATGATACACACACACACATACAGATGATACACACACACACACACACACATGCAGTCTGAGAGTCTCCTCCTGGCCTTCTTTTTAAAATGACAAAATAGAAAGGAAAAAAAACCACTTAAAAGCCTGGCTTTCCAACCAATCCTTTTTCTTTTTGATTTTTTTTCCTTGTTAGCTAAACCACAATCTTTTTCCCTTAAAAACAAAACAAAAACTCAATGGATGCAGTTGTGCCATCTTGTACGCCAAACGCATGATAATCATGCAGATTTGCTAAAGTCCTCATGAAGGTGGTTCTTCCATCAGCTTCGGGAGAAGGATGAGGCCCAGGTGAAGATGCAGGACATCTCCATAGAAACCATGGCCATGCTGCTTGACTTTATCTACACACAGAGCATCAACGTCTCTGTCTCCAACGTCCAGGAACTCCTCTCTTCTGCCTGCCGTCTGCAGCTGTCAGGTGTGTGTGTGTGTGTGTGTGTGTGTGTCACTGAGTTTGTGTGTTTGTGTGTGTGTGTGTGTGTATGTGTGTGTGTGTGTGTGTATGTGTGTGTGTGCATGCATTTGTGAATAAATGCATGTGTGCATGCGCTACAGAGGCTGCCTTACCAGCAGCTTTCTGAAAGGCATGTGGCATAAAGAAAGCTGATTGGGAAAATTAATCTCAACCTGCATTTCCTGGAGAGCAGCAAAACAGAAAGGGGGTCGACCTTTTCAGGGATAAGTGTTTGCTTTACTTTGTTCACATGCAAGCACTGATGGCATGGTACAGAGCCCTTTCATTTGGATACAGCTCTTACCCGCTCTCTTTGCCACAAGCTCTGCATATCACAGTTTAGGCCACACTCTCAAGTTTGACTCAGTTAAAGTATTTTTATTTTTAAAAGATAAAAGAGAAACTAAAGTAAAGGCCATTATGACTTAAAAAAACACACTTCAAGATGTTTCTTTATAAAAGGTACACCATCACCACCACCCCCTCCCACCCCCACCCACCCCCCATCCCCCACCCCCACCCCCACCCACCTCCCTTTAAAAATAATATAAAAGAAAACCTATTTCAGCCATGTATTAGGTGCATTGCAGTATAAGGCACTTCGTCAGCAGCAGAAATATGTTGCAGATAAATCTTTATAATCCACATGTGGAAATCAATTGGTTAAATTACAGTTCATGATCTTTAAAGCACATAATAAGATATACACACTTTCATCTAGTTACAAGTAGCACAAGGTGAGTTATGAAATTTTCTGTCTTGAGCATGGCCACGAATACAGTGTTACCATTGTATGAGGTGGAGGGGTCACTTGGAGAATTAAGTATGATTTTATAGTTTAAAAGTCACAGTACTTAAGAAATTGTGTTTTTTTGTGTGTTTATTTTGAAGACTGGTGAATGTGTATTTTGAAACTTTGTAGTGTGTGTATTTTGAAGACTGATGAATGTGTATTCTGAAGATTGCATTGTTTGTGCATTTTGAAGACTGTTCTGTGTGTATTTTGAAGACTGCATTGTTTGTGCATTTTGAAGACTGTTCTGTGTGTATTTTGAAGACTGCATTGTTGTTGCAGATGTAAAGAAAGCCTGCTCCACGTTCCTGCAGCTGCAGCTGGATGCAGACAACTCTCTGGGAATCTGGCGCTTCGCAGAAGGCCATGGATGCTGGGAGCTGCGTGCGGCTGCAGAGACATTCTGTCTGTGTAATTTCTGTGATGTCTGCATGGAGGATGAGTTCCTTACAGCATCCCTCGACCAGATCATTGCCCTCATCAGCAGTGATGACCTCCAGGTAGCCTTCATTCCTCTGTTTTGCATTGGAGAACCCTGCTGTTTGACTGCTTGTGGTGGGCCTCCATTTTGGCCTAGAACATGCGGGTCAAAAACTTAAAAGTTGGCAGTAGAGACTTGGGAATGAAGTTTGCATGACTTCCACAATTGGGCACCACTCATGCATTAGGGGTAGGGGTAAACTTTGAGTTGGATAGTGTTAGGGTTAGAGTTTTGTTAGGGTAGGGTTAGGTTTAGAGTTGGGTTAGAGAAGGGTTGGGTTAGAGTTGAGATAAAATCGGGTTAAGGTTAGAGTTAGATAAGGGTAGGGTTAAAGTTAGAGTTCGGCTAGGCTGGAGTTAGGGTTAGAGTTGGGGTTGAGTAGGGTTAAGGTTAGAGTTGGATTAGGGAAGGTTGGGGTTAGAGTTAGTGCTTGATACAGTTTCTCTGACAAAGTAATGTAAAATTAATGTCAATGTGAGTCGAAAGAGCGATGTATCTTCTGTTTACTTGTAGAAAGATACATTTGGTGAAAAGTCCTTAATTTGGACACTTATAAGGTACCTGTATTTCCCCCCATTTCCAGGTAAACTCGGAGGAGCCTGTGTTTGCTGCAGTGATGTCCTGGGTGAGATTCGACGAGGCCAACAGGAAAACACTTTTGCCCAAACTACTGGAGCACGTGCGACTCCCTCTCCTCTCTGCTGAATACATCACAGATGTCGTAGATAATGAGGTAAACTTCTCTGCAGTCTCCGTGTTTTTTCCCTTTTTAAGCGCACCCTTCTTCCATTCATCTCATTTCTGCTGCCTTGCCAGATCTTCCTGTCTCCCATGTTATGTTTATCTCCTTCCCTTTCCTGTGTTGTCTTTATGTGAGGCATATGTAGTATTATGACAAACTGGAGAACCAAAATAATTTTAGAGAGAGATAATTATTGACATGATACTCCAGTGGTCTTCTACCTAATGAAATCTTGCTTTGTTTAGAAATTACTTTGGAAGCTACAACATAAATCACTCCATTAAAAAATGTATATATTGGCAACTGATTTATCACCTTAGTTTTTATAATGGCTACAGATCTAAACTTGTCTCACAAACAAAAAAGGAAGCCACTCACTTGTAGCTTTCGATCCTCATCCGAGGATCTTCCTCAGCAAACTGAAGGCTGGAGAGAACTTAATTTTTGTCTTCGATATGCTAATTCTTATATTAGTCCTCTTTGATTCAAAACTAGATTTTTATCCATTTTCTTTCAAGTGCATGAATGTGAACTTGAGGTATATTTATCCGTGCTTGTGTATCTCCCCTAAAGGTATATGCGATTGATGGTTTGTTTACTCCTACCTGAAGCGGCTGGTGAACAGAGACCACACCTGCCGAGACTTGCTGGACGAAGCAAAGAAGTTCCACCTGCGTCCAGACCTGCGCATCTCCTTGACCGGCCCAAAGACCAGGAAGCGCACTGGTAACCGGCGCCACTTTCCCGTTGTCCTCCACCTCTGTCTGGCTCCTGGAGCCTCTTGCATGAGCTGAGATGACGGCGCCACTTTCCCGTTGTCCTCCACCTCTGTCTGGCTCCTGGAGCCTCTTGCATGAGCTGAGATGACGCATTGTCTCGGTCCAAGCCCAAGAATGTTAACCCCTTCCCTGGTGTATTTATTGCACTCCATATGCCAGATAATGTTCTCATGCTTTATTCATTGTGCTAGTGTTTGTCATATCAGAGTGTTTTTGTTTTCCAGAGCACTGAACAGAGCAGACTTATTTATTTGTAGTTGCCTCCCTTTCATGACAATGTTTCTTCAAAAGCCCGAAAATTTTCCTGGACCTAGTGGACAGTTCACAGCCGGGAAAATTTATGGGTGCGACAGGGAAAGGGTTAATTGAGATTAAATGCTCATGTCTTGGACTGTACATCTTGCCCTGAATTATCCTCAGCATGTTTAGACAGTTTTGCCCTTCATTTTACCTCTGTCTGCTGCCTGAGTGTAGTGACAGATGTCATGCAGACTGAGGCTTGCTCCATTAGCCAGTGTGGTGGAGTCTATTCTTCGCCCTGCCTCTGAATAGGAAACACAGCGAACACAGTGGGGCTGAGGGGAATAGACAGTGAGAAGTCATGAAGCCCGTGTTTCCTCTTGTGTGTGGTGTGTATTGCAATGTGTGTGTGTGTGTGTGTGTGTGTGTGCATCTGTGTGTGTATGTGCGTGCATTTGTGTGTCTTTGTGTGCGGATGTGGGTGCATTTGTGTGTGTTTGTGTGCGGATGTGGGTGCATATGTGTGTGTGTGTGTGTGTGTGTGTGTGTGTGTGTGTGTGTGTGTGTGTTTGTATGCGGGTGTGGGTGCATGTGGGTGCATGTGTGTGTGTGCGTGTGTGTTTGTGTGTGCATTTGTGTGTATGTGCGCGTGCATGTGTGTGTGTATGTGCATGCATGTGTGTGTATGTGCGTGCATGTGTGTGTGTGTGTGTGTTTGTATGCGGGTGTGGGTGCATGTGTGTGTGCGTGTGTGTTTGTGTGTGCATTTGTGTGTATGTGTGCGTGCATGTGTGTGTGTATGTGCATGCATG